>JAYJMB010023308.1:0-30706 GCA_036873735.1 Pouteria campechiana
TAGATAGATATATATATATGGAAGAGACTATTACACATATATATACATATATATGTATATATATATATGTATGCATGTATATATATGTATGGATATATGCATGCATATATATACATATATATACATGCATACATATATATATAGATATATGTATATATATGTATATACAGATGTATATATATATATATGTATATATATATATAGAGAGAGAGAGAGAGAGAGAAAAAGAGAGGCACAAACACTAATGTGCCATAATGCCTAAAGCCATAGGATTTCATTCGCATGCTCCAAAGCATTAGCTTGAAACTCCTAGGTTAGGTAGAACTCTATTTCAAAGCTTATTCATGTAGAATGATTAAACAATGTTAACAAAGTGGAATGCACTAGCCATATCCTACTATTCTAAAGAAAAAATGATTTTACATATTTTCATACATGACCACCCATGATAAATTAAAAAAATATTTATAAAAATTATTCTAAAAAGTACATCAATCCATTAATTATAGGTTGGCCACAATATTCCTGCTGATATGTGTCAATTTTATGTTAGTTTCACATATTCAAATTTTACACAATTAATCCATTTGAGATTGTTTGTAATCACATATATAAGTATCCATTTTCATCTAACGAATTAATTTTAAATTATCATACATGAAATGTTTAAATAATTTTTATTCATCAATGAGGTAGGACAAAATCAACCATCCAATTTATTTGGGTATAAAATAATAGGAGTGCAACCCGGATCGATCGATTCGGTTCTTGGTCGAACCTACCCTAACCCTATTTTTAAAAGTCCTACCCTATCCTTTTATTAGATCAATTTGGTTCAAGGTTGATCCTACCCTATTTCATTTAAAGTTGGGGTGGTTCGGTTCCGAGTCAAAATCGGTTCATTCTTAGCGGCACCTACACTGACTAGAATGAACTAACTACATTAGGTGGATCCTAGGCTCACAAACAGATCACTCTCCCTTTGTAGCAGTTTGCAATTTGCATGTTGTTAGGAGTTCCTAGTTGCAAATCAACAACAATGGGATTTCTTTTACAATAATGTGGAATATTCCCCTCATATTTGGAACAATCACCTTGCTCTATAGCTTGGGCTCCAACAATCACCTTTCTTATAGAAGTGTATTCTGCCTATTCATTTCCTGTAAAAGCATACTAGTAATGCCTATTCATTTCATTCAAATTTTATTGAATTGGGTGTTGCTAGTCTCATCATTTCTTATTTTGAAAGTTAAGATTCACATGCAATAAGGGAGTGGGCAATAAGTAAAATTGTGAAAATAAAATATAGGTGGCATTGCGTATATATTTTTTTAATTATAAATGCGGGTGAGTCAAATTTGAGCACCCAAGCACCTGAATCAAAACTACCCAATTTATACATACAGTTCGGAAGGGCTTACCCAAATCTACCCTATGGGTAATTTAGGTGGAACCAACCCTACTTAAAATCGGTTCAATTCAATTTGGTTCATGGATACCCGACCCAAGTTGCACCCTTATAAAATAATTAGTGCATTATGCATATTGCATAGTATACAATCCCTTATATTAGATAAATGGACCCTATTGATTAACCATGAAGATATTTTATTGAGTTTAATCATTAATGGGCCATATTTTAATTTTTTTAAATATATATTTGGTATATCATTCATTCATGAATAAGCTCAATCATAAAGAAAAACATTAAAATTCTTGTGCATGTGGTTTATTCATATGCAAAAATCAACTGTGTGTGACTTAAGTGCAAGTGAATAAAGATGAAAAAGGCCACTTTAAAAATATAAGTAATTTAATTTATATTATATATTATTCAAAATATTTGTGTATATTTTATAATTACCTAAATTAGCAAAAATATTCGTATTATTTAATTAAAATTTTGTAGATCACCTACAATTAACAGATTAATTTACTTGCTACCAAAATAATGTTTAAAGATTTTTTTCTTTTTTTCATAGGCTAGTAATCTTTAGAGCCTAGTCACATATGAATGTATATAGCTTATGGATGATTAAACTTAATGAAAACATCTTCATAGTTAATAAATGAGGCCCACTTATCTAACATAAAGGATTGTATACCACAATATTCATAATGTATTAATTATTTTGTGCACAAATAAAACAAATAAGTTGGACAGAAAATTTTATCCTATTCCATTGATAAATAAAAATTATTTAAATATTTATTATATGATAATTTATAATTAGTTAGTTAGAATAAAATGGATACTTATATATGTGAGAACAAACAATGTCAAATAAATTAATTGTGTATAATTTGGATATATGAAACTATTACACAAAATTAACATATACCAATAGGAATATTATGGCCTACCTGTAATAATGGATTGACGTACTTTTTAGAATAATTTTTAAAAAGAAAAAAATATTTTTATTTATCATGGGTGACCATGTATGAAAATATTTAAGGGATTTTTTCTTTATAATAGTAGGATACAACTAGTGCATTCCACTCTATTAACGTTGTCTAACTGTTCTATACGAATAAGCTTTGAAACAGAGTTCTACTCTAACTAAGAGTTTCAAACTAATGCCTTGGATCATGCAAATGAAATCCTACGGTTTTAAGAATTAGAGCACATAAGTTTTTGTTACACTCCAGTTCACAAGAGAGCATTCCTCTTTCTCTCTCTTTATATATATCTATGTGTGTGTTTGTGAATCTATTAGCTCCAAAATATTTAAAGTTAATGAAAAAATTATTTCCAATGGATAACAAACTTTCATTATTTTAACAGTGATTTCATGATAATAATTTCAAATTTCTTATGCTAACATAATAGATGCAAAATATAATCATCTAATGGTTTGGATCTCATCAGAAACATGCGTAAAATGGAAAAAAAATTAAATTCAACCCACTTACCTTCAAAGAAGTCCCTTCCTCTTCCTTTCTCTTCCCAAAAATTGTTATAGCCTCTCTTCTACTCAACTAACCCCAATGATAGCAAAATCAAAAATTTTTAGCAAAATATCATCGAAAGTTTCATTTTAAGATGCCAACGAGATGTTCTCACCAAGGAAAGGGGAAGTTTTGGTAGATTAGGAGAAATTTTTGATATTTTGGGGAAAATTTCCCCAAAATATCGAGAAATAAAAAAAAATCTCACCAAAATTTTGAGAAAATAGGGAAATCTTGCTGAAAATTTTAGGAGAAATTGGAACCCATATAGCAAAACCCTAAACCCAACCAAAACCATTTTCATTGTGTTTGAAACCCTTCCCAACCTTCCCAAAACCCGTTTTTGAAACTCCATCTCATAATTTTCCTCATGAAAAATAGCATTTGGGGTGGAGATTGGGAAATCGGAAGTCCACAGCAAGACTATCGACATCCAATCCATGGATTTCTCAACTATTCAAAATCCACAAGAGAAGTTTTAAAATCCATTTTTGAATGGATTAATGCACATTTCGGGGCTTCAAATTGAAGGGGGATAGAGCGTATTACCTCTGTTCCGTCAATAGCGTGTTGAATAGGCTATTTTTTACAATTTTAACCCAACTTTTAGGCTTCATTTCCATCTTTTCTGCTTCAAAATCAGCATTGGAGTAGTCAAAATCTTGTTTCGACTGGATTGGAGTAGAAATTTTAGGCGAAAATCAAGTTGAAAGCTGCTGTTGGAGGAAGCCAACGTCCACAGGTGGGCCATTCAAACAATCCAGCATCAATTTTCCATTCGACTATTTGTAGAAGCCAGGCAACGTCGATTATGGTGCGTGATGCATTTTATTTCTTTTTTTTTCAACTGTATTTTTTCTGATTTTATTTTTTGGGGGCAAATGCATATTTTAAGTATATAATCATAGTTTATCACAACTTGTTAGTATTTTTTTAATAAATTTTCATCATATGAATTAAAATGAGTGGTAGAATGAGTATTTTATTTAATTAACTTCTAAAACATATGAAAATTAATTTCTAAAATTAATTATTTATTTAAAAAATAATATAAATAATTAAATATTATTTAACTGTAATAAAAAATAAATAATTATGTTGTCACTTGTCATATAAATATTTATTGATTATCTTTTAACTTATGCATTGATATTTTTATAATTTATGATAATAAATGGCTTATATTATGATTTTTAATGATTATAATATCAAAATTGGGGTAAAAAAAATTTATAAATTATTAATAAAAAGTCATATAATTAGAATCATAAATTTAAGTATAAACTTTTTAAGTATAAAAAGGGATGGCGTCTTTCTTATTGAACTTATTTTATATAAGGATGTTAATTATTCCACAACATTGTTATTTTTATTTACAGATCCAATATGTCAAGCTCAAGTACTGAAAAAAATGACAAAACTAAGCCACGGAATATTGCCTGGGAGCATGTGAAGTTATTAGATGGGTATCCAAATGGATCAGAGTGTAATTATTATGATCCAAAAATGAAGTCGGGGGGTATTACAAGATTAAAAAAGCATTTAGTTGGAGGGTATAAAAATATTAACAATTGCCCTAAGGTGCCTTGAGAAGTCAAAAAGTTGGTAAAAAGAGTTTTAATATAAGGAGTGAGCTTTCAGAAGTCAAGAAAGCAGCACGAGAGAAATATTTCTGAAAAATTATATGGATTTCCAAATACTGTGGATGTGGATGAGGATAAGGATAAAGAGGAGAATGATAGAAATATAATAAGAGCTATGCATGCCTCTAGAGTGGAGAAATGGGAAAGGGAGCTAATGATTTGGCTAAAGGGAGCTAATGATTAGGGAGGTTGATAGTGGTAGTGGAGGTGGTGGTGTTAGTGGGAATGGTACAAAGGGTGGAATTATGGGATATTTTGAACACAACAAGAGAGTGAAAATGGCTAAACCTAAATTGTATTGACAATTACGTAGAGTACAAAAGAAAATAAAGAAAATATTCGATAAGGGAAGGGATAATGTTTCCCAACTTGGTAAGTTTGGATCAAAGATTATTTTCTATAATGCAATTCCAGCATATGCATCAAATACCGTTGCATTTAAGACTTTGTAGCTGTTGCTCAAAAAGAGGGAGAACTTGTAAAACCCCCCATAGGAAGGAACATTTATAGAAAGCTTTTGAAGGAAAAGGTAACAAAGATAAATGACTGGATCAATAGTCAAAAACATCATTAGAATACTTATGTGATTACCATTATATGTGATTGATGGACAAGCCCAATAAGAATGTCCATAATAAATTTATGGTATACTACAAAGGAATATCAATATTCATGAAGTTAGTAGATGCATCGACATATGTAAAGAATTCCCATTACATTAAGCAAGAATTAGAGAAAATGATTTAATGGGTTGGTGCAGATCATATAGTGCAGATTGTTACTAATAGTGGGAGTGCTTATAAAAAAGCTGGGAAAACACTAGAAAAAAAATATTCTTTATATTGGATCCTTTTTACTATACATTGTATTGATTTGATGGTAGAAGATATTGATCCTCATCCAACTATACAAAAAATAATAAAAAATACACATATGGTGACCAAGTTTATATACAACCATAGTTGGGTTCTTTCTATGTTACACACAACATCTTGATATGATAGAGAAATTGTTCGTCCTTGTAAGACAAGATTTGCTATAAATTATATTGCATTAGAACACTTGTATGAGGCTCATCAAGCCCTCACCATAGTTTTTAACTCGAATGAGTGATAGACCCCAAAATATAGAAAGACGATAGAGGGGAAGAGAACATATGATATTATTATGACAACTACACTTTAAGATCATGTGGGATGGGTATTGGACATACTGGAACCTATCTACTGAGTTCTAAGAACAGTGGACAATGACACATCCATCCATAGGTTTCATATATGAGTCCATTCATTTTATAATGCAAGCAATTAAAGAGAACAATCCCAAGGGTGTAGATCAAATTTTGCAAATTATAAAGGATCGTTAGGAATGCATGCTAAGTTATCTCCTACATATTGCTGGCGAGTATGTGATTTAATAAGTCCAATTTCATTCAATATATATAAATTTTTCTATTTACATTAATTAACTTAAATTCTAATTTTTGCAGCTTATTACTTAAATCCTAAGTATTATTATGAGCGACATCTAGGTCAAGATGCCTAGCTTGGCACCTCAATTTTTAAAGTGTTTGAAAAAAATTTCCAACAATCCCAATGTTGAGAATCTTATAAGTGAGATAATTATATACAACTTAATATATATATATATATATCATTTCAAGAATAGTTTGTAAATTAAGAATTACATATTAATAATATTTATTGTTTTCAATGATATAGTTCATGTACGTTCAAGATCCCAAGCGGTCATTTAGGATGAATATAGCAATCCAATCAAGAATTAAAGTTATGTCATGTAAGTGAAGGATAGTGATTTAATAGTATTTTGTTTACTTTTTTATTTTAAATTATTGATAAATTCAAATTTTCTTTAATAGGTGAATGATGAAATTGTTATGGGACAAACACCAAATTTGAGACTATTGACATGTAGATTACTAAGCCAAACGGTACCTTCATGCCCATGTGAGCATAATTAGAGTACATTTTCTTTAATTCATACATGCAAAAGAAACAAGATGGGTTATAAGAAGCTACAAGATTTGGTATTTTGTCATTATAATATGCAGCTTCAGGAAGAATTGATTTGATATGAAGAAAGCCCTCTTGAAGATCCATTGGACTTAATGATGATAGGGCATTATGCTTACTTGAAGAAAGATGATGAAAGAGATGACCCTTTATATAAATGACTAAGGTCTAATAATTTAGATATTGGAGATGGAAGGCCAAAACCTACTATTACTAATATAGCTCATGAACAATGGGTAAATATGCGAAAAATATTGGAAGAAAGAACCCCAATAGATGACTTTAATCCATTGACAAGGTCTATAAGCACTACTCGATCAGCCACAAAGTAGTCTTCAAGAACGAAAAGTGGTGGAGGTAGTGATGATGAGGATGATGGTGGTGGTGGTGGTGATTATAGGTGTGGGGGTATAGGTGGCACTTCAAGTAGTCAAAGGCCTCTTAATCTATTCACAACAGAAGCAGACTTTCAATATGTTACGTAAGATAAAGATCATAGTGCACGACCACCTGTGACATCTTATGTGAGGAAATATAGGAGTAAAAAAAAAAAAAGTAACCCTTACAAAAAAAGGATGACTTGGTAGATAATATAGTTGCTACCTCTATTAGTATGAATAGTAGTGTACAGTAGTCTAGTTGTGGGTATACATCTTATGGCTATCATGTTGAAGATTATTCTCAAGAATCTCAATAATCTTATGTTGAAGACTTTGAATATTATTCTTAATAGTTTTATGGACAGATACCATACAATCCGGATAGAGAGAACCGAAATGTCTTCATCTTCTAACCTTGAGTTATACAACTTATATCCGAATGATTTCTATAGTTATTGGAAGCAAGCACAAAAAAATTTATGTCAATGATAAAACTAACGAGCTTGAACAAGTTTCTTTTTGATAATGAGATATAATGATAACATATTTCATATTATATGCATATGTTTAACAATTTTCTATGACCTAAATCTCTCACTTAGTAGTAATTTAATGTAGATATCTACTTTATCTGCTTTTATATCATTGATATGATTCCTTTATATCGTATATGTTAATATTTAAATAATATTTTTTCTTCTAAATGTGAATCCAAATTTATTAGAATTTATTAAGAAATTTTTTGAAAAACTTTACATATTTTTATATTTTTAAAATTTTTTTGTTTCAAATAATTATCAATAATTTCTTCAAAATTAACAAAATTTCCTTCTTTTCAACTCAGTAAAATTTTCTCTTTTAGCAAATTTGCAAACACTGGCTAACCCCCCCCCCCCCCCTCCTTAGTTGTCCCCACTACATAATGGTGCACTACAATCGATGGTAGGTGGTGCACTACCTTAGGTAGTGCCAATACAGCAAATTTTATACACAATTTCAAGTCTTTGTAAAATAATTAAAAATCATTCTATTTTATTAAGATATGTCTAGTAAATTAGTTATTTTTAATTTGTTTAATACTTTAAGACAAAAATGCTAAACAATCTAAATTTTCCATTAAATTCTCAACCTAAAATTTTACCAGTAGAGTTAGCCGCATTAGGGTTGAGTCCACCCCAACTCAATAATGCTAAAAGTGAAGCAATAATTCCCCATAAGGCATTATTTGGTTCACACAATTTATAAGGATTACAACCTTTTTTCATATTAGAAGTCTGTATTCAAATATTCTTAACATGAACTAGTCACATTAAAATAATTCTACCCTTTTAATAATTTTAGAGTTACTAATTTTTAGAGTTAGAAATTTCGTTGCAATTTCACACATCCTAGTATTAGCAATTTGCATATGCCATATTTCTTTTTTTCTCTTGAAAGAGATGCCTCGATAATGCATTGAATGAAGGAACATTCTTACTTCATATTATCGACATCTTTCCAGCTCTCGTGATAAATTAGTATCAACATTAAAAATAATTTTAAAAAGATGAAAATGCCTCTCTCAATCTCTTGAGAAGTACATTTTCACAAGTAAAATTGCAAGGCATAGAAGAGAAAAATTCATGCCCCACCAGCTGTATCCATGTCCACAACCCCATCGACAATCCCCTTAAATGCGACCCGTAGTTTCCATAGACTCGAGCTTTTCTTACCATTCACAATAGTCATGCCTGCGACATGGATAACATCCTTTGCAACTTTACCCATGAGGTCAAAGAGAGAGAGTTGTAGGTTGGAACGTGTCATCTCTTCCAGTACAGGAGGTGCTTGCATGTACAAATTCTTTCCTCGGTGTGTGATGCTTGGCTTGGATAGAAGCAGCCTTGGGTGCTCTCCAATGAGTTCAATGAACTGGATACCCATAAAATTACATGGTAAGAATATATGCTAGTCCAGGGACGAATTAATGAAACAAACTTTAAATACAGGCAGAGGATAGTAATAATGTTCAGTCACCTCTTGAGTAATTCAAAACAAGATGCAAGTCATAAAGTTCAATCGCTTGTAACTAACATAAATCAATATTTAGGGAAACTATTTTGTGTTATCATTACAGTCGCATAGAAGAATAATTCGTACATTGTGGTGTAAACTCAACATGAGAAATATACTTGGACCTCAACCCAGAAAACATAGAATTTGCTAGGCGCTGTCTAGGATGTTGGATCACAAATGGCTAGATCAAAAAGCAAAGTGCAGGTCCCTGTTAGAGACAAACACCAGAGCTTCATAAGAAGCATCAATTTAATCAGGATACCTACATTGATTGCAATACAGAGTAGAGAGAAACCTGGTATCCAGGATATAACTTCATTTTGTAATTCCATGTATGACAATCCTAATCAACAATTATCCAATACCAATGCTGTGAGATCTTCACCGAGCTTCTTTTTCTAGTGACTTCCTTCTTGCTATCTTCTTGTATGAGAGCAGACAAAGGCCATCAGTTGCCCTTGGGTTTGTAGAACACTAGCTTGGATAACTGTAGTGTTCACTTTGTAGATATTATCTCCAATAATACATCTTTTGGGGAGTTTGCTAATATATTATCTTATAGGAAACCAATATTTTCATTTATTCCAAATTTATCAATAATAACATAGATATCATCAATCAATATATAATTAATTTATCAATATTATCCAATATACTATCATTTTTATTTCAAATTATTACCCAAAGGCCTTTTCAACCATTTCTTCCCTTATTTCTTCTCCAATCCTCCTAAATCATTAAAAATTCATACATTTGTGTTCATTGTTTATCTTAGAGATGTTATCAATATTGTCTCCAATGTATCACTAACATTATATATATTATCCTTTATTAAAAGTTATTGCTTGAAGCCCTTTTCGACTATTCTTCTCCTTCTTTCTTCAGGAACAACTATGATAACCTCACTAAATCATTAATAACTCAAATGTATTTAACAGATTATTTGTACATGTTCATATCAATATGTACTTAATTTTCATGTATTAAAGACAGGCTAAATTTATTGTTGTATTATGAGTCTCCTATATATTTTCATAGGTCATTAAATGTTGATATTCAGCGTACTATTTTTGGCTTAAATTTGTATTTTTATATTTAATTTATCATAGTTTTATTATTCTTATAGCCTTTAAAAAAATTTAATTTTTTATTTCTTTATCTTTTCAATAAAGTTCCCCAATAAAAGAGAATATCCTTTTTTGGGGACCACCAATATATCTCTAATTAACAATAAAGTGAACACCCAATCGGATGTTAAGTTACACCAATTTTTAATTTTCTTTTATTTATTTGTCTGTTTCTTTTTTTTGGCCTTTTAATCAATCAATGGTTAATTACCACATTATGATCCAAACTCTGCATTCTTTTTTCTCTTGATGGCGCTGCAAATTTCATTATTGTTACTTCCTATCCATAGCACTAGCAGTATATCATCAGTCCTGGCTTTATTTTCTAGATTCCATCCCTTATATCACCATTAATTTTTGGATTTCATCCCTACTATCGCCATTAATGTATTGAAACCCCATCCATCTCATCGACTCTGGTTCAGTTCATGTAGCTGAGTTACATAGAGTTCAGATAACCAAGATCTCTTTTCCAAGATTTTTCATTCTAGCATTGGATGTTGTGTAGGGAAACCGATATTAACCATCTATTTCTTATGAAGAGCCAATAACCTTTTAGAAATAGCATAGCCAGTGTTAAAAAGGATAAAAAGTTACTAATAGATATATGAATATTAGTAAGGCTATGTATCATACCTTAATTCAGCTATGATAAAACAAACATCAAGACCATGAATGGAGAAACAAATGAGTTTCCAGTTGTAATAAGTTTACATTAATATTCAGTTCTAGGTCCTTATCTCTCTACTTTAGCCACGGATGAGCTCATTAGACATTTCCAACAAAAAGTAACAGTGTGTTTGTTTTGTGGAAAGAGGGGGTAAAAGCCCCATTGGTTAAAGAAGAGGTAAAAGCCTCTTTTTTTCTCCTTAAAATACTGATGCAGCAATTAACCATCCATAATTAACTCAATTTTCCACATTAAAAAAAAACATTTAAATCATCTTCAATCACTTTATGGTTGTCATCACCCCTTTACTGTTGACATTATCAGCTCCCCTTTTACCTCTCCGCTTTTACATCTCTTTCCCCTTTCCCCTGCTTTTACATCTCTTTTACCTCAAACCAAATATGCTTGGTGTATGCTATTTGAAAATGATAGAGAATTAATATCATTTTGTCTTATTTATTAAATCTCTATTGTTTCCACAACTTAATCAGAGTCTAAATATTCTAAAATATCATCATCATCTACAAGCACGGTATCTAATTATTGAAAAGGGTTTGATTCTTCATTAATAATTTGGATTTCAAAGAATTCGAAAGCAGAAATTATCTACCACTCTAGATTATCAAACAGAGTAGAAATATACCATGCCAAGAACATATAATAAAACAAAATTCATTAAAACAAAATGTTTAACTTACATAAAAAAGACTTCAACAAGACCTTATAAAGAACTGGAGGAGAAACACTCAAAGCAAACTTAGACTTGCTCACTTCTCGCCCACACCAATAAATAAGCAAACACACATATACATAGACAAAAGAAGTTGGACTTAACTTGGTTTCAAATCCGAATTTCAAATGCTTTGGAATCCATATAATTATTGCTCAGGAACTTAACAAAGACTGGAATCCAAAGTTACACTGAAAAGACATAAAAGAATACAAAAGAAAAGCTTCAACAAAGAAGTGAGCTGTCAAGAGAACAGTGACATAAAGGTGATGAATCATTGTATGAGTTGTCGAGAGTAGATGAGATAGGATTCTCTGAAATAGTAATAAGATAAAGTCAGTTGACGATTTTATGTCTTTGGCAGAAGATACTTATCCTCCTTTCAGGAGTTGGTTGAAATAGAGGAGTTCGAAAGCCTTCACTCTTTATTCCCTTTCATTTAACCATGAAAAGTCTTTCTTGATCATATTCAGAGCACAATAGTTATTTTGGTGGATTCAGACTGAGAATAGACAAGAACTTTGTGAATAGTTGAACTGAATTCCTCTAGAGTAGGCATAAAATCTGAATTTAATTTTGTTGCTCTCTTAAGGAGTTGTTCATGCTTGATATCTCTAGAAGCCTTTCTTTTTTTATTTCTGAGAGTTTCTCTCAGATTCTCATAGTCGAACTTAGGCCAACATTTAGAATAAGAGGCCAAATCCATATAAGGATAAGAATAGTTGTGAAATTCAAAAGGTTTTAAATAAAATACATAATCCCAATAAAAAATCAAAATAATATTTTCTTTGATGATAAACTTAAGGACTTGAATAGGAGGATCACAAATATCAAAAGGTAGAATAGAAGTTAAATCAGCAGGAAATATTTCAGGATTTAATCCCAAAAAATCTCCAAATTTATCATGAAACCTCATGGGAATATTGTGATTTGGATTGTTTAAAATAAATATTACCCACCAAGAATGAGAAAACAAAGAATTTTAGTGTAAAAAACCTCTAAACCAAGCTTCTTTATAATCCGAATAATTTTAGGCAAGTTTTGTTTGAGAAACGATAGGAGATGTGGAGGAAGTTGAAAACTTAATAAGTTGGTTTGGATTGAATAAATATCACTGGTCTTGTGTAATAATTTTTCTAATAATAAGTTTTGAATAATCGATTCAATAATGACTGGAATCTTTCCATTTATGCTCAATGGTTATAGACTTAGTTCCTAATAATATTTCCTCGTAATAGGTTCTACTGTCCTTAGAACTTATCCATGCTGGTGTCTGAATTCCTAGACACGTAACAAATCTATTCCCATAGCCAAGAGATAATGAGAGGAATCTTATTGATTGTGGTAACTGGGCTATACTGGGTAATTGACTTCGATCAATGCATAGATAAGAAACCATTCCTGCTTTCAGAGGTTCCTTCCATAACAAGGCTTCTCTAAATACTTCTGTTGTGATAACTAATTGAAGGCGCTGCTCAATTTTGTACTCAAACTGCTGGATGTCTGGATTTGCTTCCCATATCATTTGTTCATTTGAAAGCAAATTCTCCGAAACAACTTCCTTGATGGTTTCTTTCACTAACCCATAAATAATTTTGTTATTTGATTCCTGAGTTTGCCATTTTTCAGATAAATTGAAACGATTAGATTCCTGTCTCGAGAGACGATCTAATTCCTGTTCCAATCTACTAATCCTTTCGCCTAACCCATGAGCTGCAACATACATTTGCTGAAGCCCACCTGAATTATTCTGATGATAATGGATCAATAAGCCTGCCCATAGTAATTCCAATTGATCTTTGGATTCTTGCTGGACGCTTATAGGAGATAAAAGATACTCAGAGGATTAGAAAGATTAAAGATCAGACAAAAAATCTTCCGGAATTAAAATTACCAAAGAAAGGAGATTTTTTGATCTTGGAAACTGATTCTTCCCAAGAACATTGGGGATGTATCCTTAAGGCTAGAAAGCCAAAAATTAAGGAAGAAAACATCTGTCGATATTGGGGAGGAACTTTTAAAGGTTCATAAGTAAATTGGCCTATCCATGAAAAAGAAGTGTATGCTTTTATTCAATCAATCAAGGCCAATGAACTGTACCTTGCTTCCTAGAAGATGTTCTTAGTTAGAACAGATTCTTCCTATGTTAAATATTTCCGTTCCATCAAGCTTAAGTCCATTGGACAGGCTAAGCTAGTAAGATGGCAACAAAAATTGGCACAATATAAGTTTGAAATTGAACTTGTTAAATCTCATAATAACTTATGTGCTGATCTTTTAACTCAAGAACTTGCAGATTTTGTTAAAAGATGGACAAAAGACCAAGCTCCAGCAGAGGACCAAAATCCGAAGCAGAAAGGAAGGTCAAAAAGCTAGAAGCTCTTCTAGCTGAAGCCAAAGCAACCATTGCTCCAAAGCCAAACAGAGATAAGTTGCAGTGTTGGTGGTGCAAGGAATTTGGACTTTTTGCTAGTACCTGCCCAGTCAAAGGAAAACCAGAAAGCAAGAAGGCTCCAAATTCTAAGACAAAGGAAGTGGTTCTAGGACATCCATACTTCAGATTGCCTAGAGTTGAAATTCAGCAACAGGGTGAACTATGGGTGGAAGAGGTCTTCCAACTTAATCCTTGCAGGATTATGGATGAGGTATCCTGTTTCTCTATTCTTATCCCTATATGGCTTTGGCCTCTTATTCCAAATGCCGGCCTAAGTTCAACTATAAGAACCTGAGAGAAAATCCCAGAAATAAAAAAAGAAAGGCTTCTAGAGATATCGAGCATGAACAACTCCTTAAGAGAGCAACAGAATTAAATCCAGATTTTATGCCTACTCTAGAGTGTTGCACTTGGTATAAAACTCCAATACCACTTGTTGCGTACAAAACACAAAGTGTATAGCCAAACTGGAATCCAAGTGAGATTGGGAAAACAGATGAGATGTGCAAGTGTAGAAAACAAAATGCAGCAAAAGCACGCACAACAATAAGAACACAAGGATTATAGTGGTTTAAGCTCCTTTGGCATCTACTCCGCTCTCTAATGTTTCCCCAACCTTGGGTTCCACTATAACCTGTGGAATCACACTTCCCTTGGTTTCCAGAGCTAACCAAAAACTCTTACACGACTAGTTTTACCGAGCTCATCAGCAACTCTACAATGTTGGTTTTCCTCTGAGCTATCCAACAACTCATAGACTCTGGTTTTCCTCTAAGATCACCAAAAACTCATACACACTGGTTTCCAGAGTTTACCAGTAACTCAACTTTACAGATACAAAGTGTATCGATAAATTACTTCTATTCAAGCCTAAGGTGTACACAGATTTAAGTTCAAATACAAATGGTAAACATTAAACCTCATTGTGCTTTCGTTCTCCTCTGAAGTAAAAGATGGATCCTTGAACACTCCGATCGTTGAAGCTCGTTGGAGCGATTGCACCTTTTGGAATCTTGAGTTCTTAAAATTGAATTGTGTTTAATCCACTCAAGAGACTGTTTCTTCTTCATTGGAATTTCTATTTATAAGTTCCATATCCATTCTAGCTGTTGCAACCTCTTTTGGCAATTTTCCGTCTGTTTTAGATTACGTCTTTAACACTCAACGTAATATGCCTTATAAGCTCGTTTTAAAGCCTCTGAAGTTAAACTTTAGAGCCTTTGAAGGTCGATTGTCTGTCAGTTACCGTTGCCGCATATAACTTCAGAGCTTATGAAGCTCTCTTTCGTATCCTCTGAAGCTTGGTTTGGTTTGGACTTTATTCCTGCAATACACTTTAGATCATCTGAAGTTGGTTTCAGATATTCTGAATTTCCCTTTAAGCGCTGACATTCCCAACAGCTCTTTTTACCTTATGTTAAACATTTGAAGCAGCCTCTGAAGATGCTTTGAAGCTTTCAACTTCCTTCCGATCATACCCTGAAGCTTCTACTTCACTCTGAACATGCTCTGAAGATGTTCTGAAGCTTTGAACGCTTCTTCTCCTCACTGGAATTTCTTCTTCTTCTTCTTCTTCTGAACGTTCCTCCAAGCCTTATGAACGTTTTGAAACTTCCCTTTGAAACCTTCGGACACAGCTTCTAAACTTCTAGAGCTTCCTCCGAAGCTACTAAACGTCCTTTTGAAGTTATCTGCAACACATCTGAAACTTCTTTTGAATCCAGAAATCTCAATAACATATCATTAGCTAAATTCAAGTCATTAACAAGTTTTGTTAATCATAAAAACCAGACCCTTAGGGTCAACATAGAGGAGCTTAATTCAACTATTCACAAATCCTTGTTTATCCTCAGTCTGAATCTACCAAAAAAGCTATTGCAATCACCCTGAATATGATCAAGAAAGACTTTCCATAATTAGATGACAGGGAACAAAAATGCAGGCTTTCGAACTCCTCTATTCCAGCCAACTCTTGAAAGGAGGAAAAGTATCCTCTACTGAAGACATACAATCTTCAGCCTGACCACTATTAATGCAGTTGGCGGTTAACCTTATCTTATTACTATTCCAGAGAATCTTATCTCATCTACTCTCGACAAATCATATAGCGATCCATCACCTTTATGTCACTATTCTCTCGACAGCTCAGCCCCTTTATTGAAGCTTGTCTTTTGTATTCCGTTGTCTTTTTATGTAACTTTGGATTCCAGTTTTTGTTGAGTCCCTAAGCAATAATTATATGGATTCCAAAGCATTTGAAGTCCCAAGTTAAGTCCAACTTCTTTTGTCTATGTATAAGCGTGTTTACTTATGTAATGGTGTGGGCGAGAAAGAAATGACCAACTCTAAGTCCACTTTGAGTGTTTCTCCTCCAGTTCTTTATAAGGTCTTGTTGATGTCTTCTTTATATAAGTTAAGCATTTCATTTTAATGAATGTTGTTTTATTATATGTTCTCGGCATGGTATATTTCTACTCCGTTTGATGATCTAGAGTGGTAGATAATTTATGCTTTCGAATTCTCTGAAATTCAAATTATTAATAAAGAATCAAAGTTTTTTCAAATATTAAATGTTGTGCTTGCAGATGATGATGATATTTTAGAATATTTAGACTCTGATTAAGTTGAAAACAATAGAGATTTAATAGATAAAACAAAAATAAGTGTACAAATTGAAGTCAGATAAATGGAAAGATATTTTAGAATGACAGAATTTTACAATTAGTTAAACGAAAAATATCTTCCTTTAACAATACCAGAACTATAAATAAGAAGCCAAGTAAGATTGCACCTTATGTGATACCACAAAATGACCATTTTAAGTATTTAGGTTCATAGTTCAAGGAAAAGGAAAATTTGACAAGGATATTACATAGAACTCGCAATGGGTGGTAGAAATGATATCCTACTATTAAAAATTTATGTGATCATCAAATATCAATTAAAATAGAAGAAAAATTTTAAAGGACAATTAAAAGACCAATTATGCTTTATGAAATAGAATATTGGGAAGTTAAAAACAACATATGTATATGTGTGTGTAATGAGTATAGCTGAAACGAGGATGTTAAGATAGATGAATGCTTAAGTAATAAAAGATAAAAATTAGAAATGAAATAATACGAGACAACTTAAAATGTAAAATCAATAGGTAATAAAATGAAGAGATGTAGACTCAGATGGTTTAATCATGTGAAAAAGAGATCAAAAACTACACCAATTAGGAAGAATGAATTTTTCAAAACAGAAGATCATAAGAGAATTAAAGGCTGGAAAGAACATGGTTAGAAGTCATTAGTAAAGACATGAAAATGCATCAATGGGAATGTTGCAACAGGATCCCTGTAACAGACCCACTTATACGTAAAATGGCTTATGATGATGATTATGCTTCCAAAGGGCAACACATCTATTTTAGCAGAGGGTGTACTTAGGATAAAGGAAGACATCATGCTTGGCATAAAGGCTCTTAGCATAAAGGAAGACATCATGCTTGGCATAAAGGCAATCTGCTAAAGGCTTCATTATTCATGTTTTCACAATAGAAACAACTATACAGAAAAGACGAATAGAAAAAGTTATTAACATGTCTAATTACATTCCTATGAATAGACACATTTTGCATAGCAACAACAATACATTTGGATTGATTTATTAGGAAAAAGCCACTAGAAAAGCTAAGAATTGTATTTATCGATGGCTTAAGAGCAAGGTGAAACTTGACATAAGTATATACTGCAACTGAGAGAGTCATTTGACTTAGTCCTGTAACACTTAAAAGTCCTGTAGCTGCTGTCAACTCAATATAGAAACTACTTATATATTGTGCAACATATGACAGCATTTGTGTACCAGTCACCCAAAACAACTCATCCAAGAATTCAGGTTACTTGTTGCAATTTCCAAATGAAATCAAACCAGTAACAAATTATATTTAGTATGCATGTTTTTTGGCTAGGCTCTGAGAAAAATACCTTCTGTAGCGTGACTGAGGTCTCCAGATCAATAAGAACACCAGGACCACAGACAAGGCAATCCTTATCCCTGACAAATTCAGTCACTTTTGTGTGAAGTCCTTCAAGACCATTATACCTGCAAAACATGTCCAAAGGTAAGTAGATACTAAAATGAAATAAGTAGTTGGTAACCAAAGCAAAAAAAATTTGAAGATGAGTACCAAAAGACAAAACATTGAAAAGTCTGTTCACATGCTTCCAAAAGACAAATCCTCTATAGTTAAATAAATATCACTCAGGGTTCCAGTTCAGTATTCAGAGAGGAAGCCTGATCATTCCTGCCTTTGGTCCTCTACCATTCTCAGACCCCGAAGGCCAGGTGAAGTTGTTTTAAGTTGGCATCTGCTTTTGTCAACCCGTTGTTCATCATGACCGTGATGTTGTTAAGAAAATCAATGGCTTTGTCATGAAGAATGACAAGCACAAAAAACAAATGGAACCATGACCACTTGTGAAAAGCACAAAAAGACTACCAAAGGATCAAAAACACTACCACTCATTTTCAAAATATATTCCAAAAGTAAGCTGTAAGCAGCATCCCTTCATTGTTGTTGTTGAAATAATCTATCGTACATGATGTCAATATCATGCAAAATCTACAAGCAGATGAAGCTTCCCTGGAATGTTTGTTTCTCTCTTTCAAGCCATAAATGATAGCATGAAAAGAAAATCTTACAATCCATGGGGCCATAATCCAGCTATCAAATTTTCAAGGAAGGCTTTCTGGGAACATCTATACCAGTCCAAACAGGTTAACCACATAAATTGTTACTAGCAGAAGTGGCTGTCAAGATACAACTCAAGTGAAAAATAAAAGAAGAAGATTCTACTCGTAACTCACGTGATTATAATTCTGGCATTGAGAAGAAAACTTCCTCCTCAAAAGAGTCTACAGGGCAAAATAATCAATTCCATTGCAGGTTTACCTTTCCATAGGAAGAAGTTTTTATCTCCATGCATGGTAGGTAACAGATATCATAAAGCAGCCATCATCATTGTAACTAAATTGAAAAATTCAACATATCCCCTTCATAAATCCATAATTTTGAGACAGCAGAAAAGTCAATTGGGATGCAAATGAATCCTGAATTGAATAGCTGAACCCAGAACATGAAGCGCATGCAGTTTTGTTGACATTGCTCAAAATTGAAGTTTAGCCACACCAAAGAACCTTATGTAACTCAGGAAAAGAGTTTCATTGTCTTGTTAACTCCAATCAAGCACATCACTCTAAAACCCTAATATATGGAGTATTATTGATACTAGAGACAAGGCAATAAAAATCACACAATGCCTTTCACTCAAATTAGCTCATGGTAATAAAATCACACAATGCCGCTCAACTCAAAATTGCACATGCTAACAAAAATCAGTATCCCACACTCAAAATTACTCAACCATGAATTTCCTGGAAAAAACACAATGCCTTCTTCATAGTTACCATCCTATGAATAAGTCCATCCATCCATGAACATTCCCGCTCTCATAACCGTGTTCCGCTATTATTGTGTCCACATGCTTCCTCTTTACCCAATATCGCTTGATGTTCAAGTTTTAGAGCCCTCAACATCACCAGGAATCACTAGGCATTCAGCAACAACTCTTTCTTTCTATAAATCAAACTACAAGGTCGACTTGCTGTGGCACTTCAGATTTTATACAATAAAATGCATTGAGGATGATATGCATGCATCCTTGACAATTTTATATGGTTTATAAATTATTGTTTTCCAGAAATAAACTGTTTCGTTTTCCAATGCTTTATGCTGGAAATAGCAAAGACATGAATCCCAAATAAAATACAACTTACAACCTATCCATCCATGAGAACACCACAGCGGTCTATTAGATGAATTAAAAGGCAACTCTTTCTAGGCACTTGTAGTCAGTTGAAATATAGATCAATTTGGTTATGGAGTCCAGGACACCAAGTTGACAGTTAGAATAAAATGTAAAAAGAAGCCAATTTCCTACCACTATAATCATCTACTGAAAAAGCACCAAAAAAATAATTAAAAGACAAACAAAAAGATTCACAGGAAGGACGATTTCATATTCATGATGGGGAACCAAAAATTAAATAATAATGACAATAATAATTATAATACACAGATCCCCATTGTCCCATTGTTCCAAAACTTTAGCATAGCCATACAATCAATTGACTTCTTGAAACTAGATATAGATGGGAGATTCTTATGGAATAGCTGTAATGTCGACAAAACTATCGAAGGCAGTTATTTACAAACGACTGTGAACATTATCAAACAAATATATCAGATATTTCACCATGGATCATTTCAGACAGCATCATAATCATTTAGTATTGATTTAAGGGTTGGAAAGAGCCAATGTGCTTAGTGGAGCTTCTTAAAAGTGGCCCTAAAATGCCAGTCATGGACCTCATTTATGTCCAACACATTAGTTGTGGCCCTAACTTTAGGTCTGAGAAAGAAACCCAGACCAGCCAGGTTAGAAAGCAACCTTTACAGCAATGGTCCAAATATGAACCTGGGCCATGATTCCAAAAGCTCTCATGTCCATCACCAGCCCAAGCCCAGGACCCAACTTTCAGCCAAATATACAAACACAAATCCTGCAATGGCCACACAGCCAATTATCACCCCTACTGTTTTACCCTACACTGGTTCAGGTGAAAGGAGAGGATTTACGTCAGATAATTGGATAATGTTTTGCTGCATCCTGTTGCAATCTTGAGGGCTTCAAGTGCACATGCAGCTGAGATAATCGCATTTGTAGAAGCAATGGCTGGAATTATATTCTTCACAACACCCTATAATCAGTAGAAAAACATTAAATATCACTACACTGTAGAAGCTATATTAGAAGCGAATGCATGATATCAAAATGACTAAAGCTACTACAAACAAATAATGTGCATGCAGCAATGCATTGGTACTCATAATTCATCATCCAACAGGTGAATTTTAACAACATGATACACAATACATACATCTCATGGATATGATGTGACTAATGTCAACTGGCAAACTAAAATCAATTACAATAGTATTAAATATTAATAAATGGGTGACACATTATGGTCCAAATAAAATGATGCAGATCAAAACTGCTGCAGGAAAGTAGAGAGAAAAAAAGGAAGAACCATCTAAGGGGAGGTAAAAAGGAGAACAAGGAGAAGTAGGGACAATTTTAGGGAGAAAATTAAGGCAAATCAGAAGCAACAATAATCTTAATATGTGTAAAGTGTTAGCAAACCCTAATACAAGTTACCCTATTTATAGAATAAAAATCAAAACCTTCAAAGCTGGGTAACAAACAAAATGCCAAAATAATAATTTAAACCAACTATAATATTTTAAAATCCCCTAATTAAATTAATAAACCCTAATTTTTACGATTGCACCTAAAATATGTATGTGGAGTGTTGCAATCTCCATCAATTCTGCCTGACTTGGAAGAATTCTCCATTGGAAAGTTATCATGGTGATATTACTCAAGCAAATCTGAATCCAAAGTCTGAAACTCCTCTTCAAATATCCATGTAGCATCTATATTAAGTTTGTTTCTCCATTTAACAAGATATCTATGAAGTCACCAAAAAAAGATTTGTCAATGCAAATTATGCTCGAGGTGGAACAAGTATAGAATTAGAAGATGAAAAATCCCTTGACTTAGTATACTTATGGGTAAAAGAGGAGTATCAAAGGTACCTCTATAAGAAAACAAATTCTCCATATTGAAAGTTGAATAAAAAGTCAAGGACAAATGCATTCCATCCTAACTTTTGTAGGAAACGGAAAAGATCATTGGCTCATGCATGCAACTTTTTAAAAAAGTTTTTAGAAAATCACTTAGGTCGCATACAAACCATACCATAATCACCTTTAGTAAATTTATCATGCTTACGGTGCACGTTTGCAGTAAGCTTACAAGTATAACATGCTATGCAAATGAATCAACAGAAGTAAAAACACGAATACCAGGAAGCAAAGGCACAAGATCAATTAGGGCATTGGAAGCAATCTCGAATGAAGACTTGCTTGTTAATCTATTCCAAAAATTATTATATGCAAACACAACAATAGGCAACATGAAGTCTCAAGTACCTAAATATTCACCTACCAAATACCTCAGTAAATCTCTCAAACTTAAATTATCAACCTTGGTTTGATCATTAGGTTGTAGGTGAAAGGAAGAACAAAATTTAGTTTTGTATCAAAAAGTTTTCACAAGATTTTTCAAAAGTAACTCACAAAATGAACATTCTTACAAGACACAATAGTAGACAATCATTCATGAAGGTTGACAATCTTTTTAAAAAATAAATTTTCACATATGAGGCATCGACAATTTTCTGGCATGGTAAAAAATGAGCCATATTTGAAAATTGATCTACCACTACCAAAATAGAATCATACCCCCCAAGAAAATTCTAAGAAAACCAAGAATAAAATCTATTTTAATATCTTTTCAAGGAATGTCTGGAATAGGTAGAAGCATATACAACCCCGTGTTTCTTTTCTTTGCCTTTGATAGCCATGATCTAGGCCACCATCTAACCAAAGGACAAATCTACAAAGTAAAGGTAGTAACAACTTGCCCAAAAATCCATTGGAAGTGCTAGCTTAAACGTTATGTCCAATTCACATGCAAAGGTGCCAACGGTTAAGTGTTTTAGTTGTTATGGTAGAGGCCAGACTGCATCTCGTTGTCCTAATTATGTTTAGGATAGAAGCTAAGGTAACTAAGGATTATGATAAGAGAGAAGTAAATCAAAAATTGTTGATTATTTATATAAACTTGAAAATCGTGACCTAGAGATTGACATGATTGAAAATGTACGTGTCATTTAAAACATCTTGTCTAATCTAGACTCAAGAAATGATTGTAAGCCAAACAATATTTTTCATACATTTTTCACATGTAGAAACATTGTGTAAAGTTATTATTGATAGGTGTAGTTCTATGGCAGTTGTTTCAAAGACTAACGTAACTAGAATGAAATTAAAATGTAAGCTTCATCCTAAACCTTACAAAGTGGCATGGGTAAACAAAACTACACTACTTGTGAATAAGAGATATCTTATCCCAATTAAAATGGCTGACTGTGTGCATCAAATGTGATGTAATATTCTTCCTACGGATGTGGTTCATGTTTTACTAGATCGTCTATGGTTATTTGATATGAATGTCATACATTATGGGATATCAAACACCTACTTCTTTAGACATAATAAAAAATCTATTCTTTTAATACCGGCCAAACAATTAGCAAAAGATAGATCCAAAAAAAAAAAAACTCTCCCATTGAACCTCAAAGAGAAGACCTTTACATGTTCTAACCATAAAGGAATTTGAGAAGGTAAAGAGCTTGGGTTAGCATTGATGTTAGCAGCCAAGTCCAAATCTAGCATCCAATTAAGCAAGTTAGCTACTCGGTCAACGAAAGTTACAAATCTTTTGAAAGATTTAAAAGATGTAACCCCTAAAAAGTTGCCTAATGAGTTACTACCTAAGAGGGACATACAGCATAAGATCAATTTGGTTTCGAGATCTTAGTTACCAAATTTACCTCACTATCAAATCAATCCGAAAAAACAAGCTGAACTCAAACGACAAGTTAATGAATTGATCAACAAGGTTTCCTTCGTAAAAGCGTAAGTCCTTGTATTGTACCTGCTTTATTGACCCCAAAGAAATATAAGCCTTGAAAAATTTGTGTTGACAGTTGAACAATAAACAAGATAACAGAGATAACAGTTAAGGATAGATTCTCATACTTAGTGTGGCTGATATGTTAGACCAAATGGTTGGCTCGCCATGGCTCCAAAAATCAGTCTTCAATGTGAATACCAAACAAATCTAAATTAGCAATGGCGATGAATTGAAGACTGCTTTTCAAACTCAAAAAGGGCTATATGAACGATTGCTTATGCCCTTTCGATTATTAAATGCACCAAGTACTTCTATGACAGCTATGAGTCAAATACTAAAATCTTTCATTGGAAAATTTTTGGTAATTTAATTTGAGGATATTTTAAATCATAACCATTCTAATAAAGAGCACCTAGGATATTTGAGACAAGTTCTTCAGACATTTCAAGTTGAAAATTTGTTTGACAATCTTGAGAAATGTTACTTTATACAAACCCAAGTGATATATTTAGGATTTATGACATCAGCTCATGACTTAAGGTTATATGTGATACTTCAGGAG
Organism: Pouteria campechiana; assembly: GCA_036873735.1. Classification (NCBI taxonomy): domain Eukaryota; kingdom Viridiplantae; phylum Streptophyta; class Magnoliopsida; order Ericales; family Sapotaceae; genus Pouteria; species Pouteria campechiana. The sequence goes on from JAYJMB010023308.1 coordinate 24,243, forward strand.
TTAGTGTTGGTGGTGTTCTAAGTCAAGACAATTAGCCCATTGCATATTTCAATTAGAAACTTAATGATGTTAGGCAAAAATACTCTACACATGACAAAGAGTTTTATGTTGTGGTGTAAACTTTGAAGTATTGGAGACATTATTTATTATCTCAAAAATCTATGCTTTACTCTAGCTATACAGCATAAATTTAGTTCAAGACATGCCAAGTGAATTTTATCTAAAAATAAACTTTTGTTCTTAAGCACCATGCAGGTGTTGGTAATAAACTAGCAAATACTCTCCGTCGTGTGGGTGCGGTCCTTCAAACTATAGGTGTCAATGTCATAGAGGTTTGATAGGTTGAAGGATGAGTATGTTGGATATCCAAAGTCTAGCATCGTCTATTAGGAAGTGCAGAGTGAGAATCGTCAAAAGAGTATATCGACTTCATAATCAAAGCCTCTTATTTGTCTAAGGGATCTAGGTTATGTATGCCCAACGCTTCATTGCCTAACCTTTTTTATCTAGGAGTTGCATACGAATATAATAGACGTTTTGGTAGAGAGACTATAATCCTAGTTGAGAATGGATTTAATTAGCCATCATTGAAACAAGATGCTACTAGAGCCGTACTTATGTTGAGTATGTCATTTAGCTAAAGCAAAGAAAAGAAACATAAGGTTATACAGGCCTCTACCTATTCCACACACTCCGTGAAAAGACAATTATATGGCTTTCTTTTTTGGTTTGCGTAGGACTGGTTTGCGTAGGACACTCAAGGGATATGGTTCTAATTTGATAGCAATAGATCAATTTTCAAAGATGACTCATTTTCTACCATACCAAAAAATTATTGTTGCATCATGTGCCAAAATTATTCTTCGAAGAGATTGTCAACCTTCATGGATTACAATCTACTGTTGTGTCTGATAAGTATGCCATTTTGTTAATTACTTTTGTAAAACCCTATGGAGCTATTAATACAAAACTAAAATTTCTCTTCCTTTCACCCATGAACTGATGGTCAAACTAAGATCATTAACCAAAGTTTGAAAATTTTACTTAGGTATTTGGCAGATACTTAGGTACCTAAGATTCAGTGTTACTGATTGCAAAGTTTGCTTATAACAATTTCGTCAATAGATCAACAGGCAAGTCCCAATTTGAGATTATGCAAAGCTTTGCTCCTTGTACTTCAATTGATCTTTTACTTTGCCTCCTGATATTTGTATTTCGACTTCTACTAATTCGTTTATACAACATATTCATGATGTTTATGCCACTCTAAGAAGGAAATTTGCACCAAGTAATGACACTTATAAGTTTGTTGTAGATGTGCACCATAGGCATTATGAATTTAATGAAAATGACTATATGATGATTCATATACCATTGGAATAATTTCCTAACAATTCTTTCAAGAAATCGCATGCACAAGCTAATGGTCCTTTTTATATTCTATGAAAGTTAGGACCGAATACTTTTTGTTCTTAACTTGCCTCCAGATATAGAAATTAGTTCAATGTAGAGGATTTGTTTTCGTACAGAGGCTCCTTCAAGGCTCCTCTTTTACTCGCAGGAATAGCAAGCCAAAGAGTTTCTTCATATTTTGATTCTATACCTAGTCTACACCGAGTACAGTTTACACCTACAAATCAATTTGAGAGTATCCTCCAAGATAAGATTATTATCTCTTCTTTAGATGGACTACAGAGATATCTTGTTAAGTAGAGAAACAAACCTAATACAAATGCTACATGTACATCTAAAGAAGAACTTCAAACTTTAGATTCAGATGTGCCAGAGTAGTATCACCACGATAACTCTCTAGTGGAGAGTTATTTGAAGTCACGGAGGGTTGATGGAGATCATGATGTGTCATTCCCAGTTCGTAAATAGTTTAAGCGCAATCGTAGAAATTAAGACTTCTATATTTAATTTGAGAATTTTAAAACATTGTAGTCAAGTTGGATCATTATTTTGATGTTTTATTTGGGAATATATTTGTAATGCAATTTTTAAGGTTTTACTTGTGAGTCTATAAATTGAGTAACTTATATTTGAGTTTACTAACACGTTATAAATATTGAGATTACTGTTGGTTCTATTTTCCCTAATTCCTCTCCCTATATTTATACCTACTTCCCCTCTTTCTTCCCTTTCCATCCCTTAAAGGATCCTTCCTTTTTCTTCCTCTTTATTTCCACTTGTCTTGCATCAACTATAGATAAAGAATGCACATAGTTGTAACATATTGGGACTTTCCTACGTAGTTTAGGTGGAGGGCGAAGACGGCCCCATTCCAAAGGGGCACAAGCCATCAATGAGATACCACTCTAGAAGAGCTAGAATTCTAACTTTGTGTCACGACCTATGAACCAAGGGACAGTCTCAAGTAGACAGTTTCTACGAGGCATAGGCCTCCCAAAACGTAATGGAGGTGTGCAAAGGTTTCCTCTTGTCGAATGGAGATTAGCACTCAGGGGCAAAGGTAGAAGGAAGCTTGACTGCTAGACCTAACAATCAAGCAAGGATGAAAGTTGGCTTATATATGTATATGAAATAAGACATTATTTGAATTTTTAATCTAAAAATTAAAATTTACATAAAAATTAAGAAATATATTTTTACAAATATTACAGCATTATAACGTACTTTTAAATCATCTAACATGTCTATGAAATAAATAATAGATGTAAGTTTATATTTAACAGTGGAACAAAACATAAAAAATAAAAATCAAACCCCAACTCAACTAAATCTAGAAAGATTTGGGCTTCTTATAGCAAATCTTAACTACGTGTGAATGAATGTATAAAGTGTACCTTACTTTAAAAAATTTCACGAACCCCCAACCCAACTATTGACCTCATATTCAACATTAAATGTGTAATTTAAATTCTGTTGAACCCTCCATTAAGATGAAAAATAGCTCCTCCTCTCTACTTAACTCAAGTCTTGAAGTAAAAAGGGATTCTTCATTTTTAGAGCTCTAATTTCTCTTACCAAAATCTAGGATGAATATTTGAAAGTCCCCTAATTTGCAAACAAACTAATTTTAATTTGTCTAAAGTTCTAAGCTCTAAACTAATCCAAATGTGTCAAAAATAGATTAGAATAACTTAGTTATGTTGCTTGGAGAAAGGATGGGTTTTTTTCCCTAAAAAAAATTCCATTTTGTCAAATACAAATGTTGTCGATATACCTAGGCCAATAGAGCTAATACAGCTCTGTACTAGCCAGTATAGCCCATTTTTTAAGCCTGACCAAAACATCCCTGTATCCCATCTAGAACAATGCCAATAAGGATACAATAAAACTGTACTGGCCATATCATATCCGATTTCAAAACTATGGTTTGAAGAGGAAAGCAACTTGATAGAAAGCAGTAAAGAAGCACATACCTATATAGGGTTGTCCCTAAAGTTGTATCATGCGGATGCACGACACTAGACTCCATAGAAACAACATTTCATTTCTGTTATGTTCAATTTTTTGCAGTGATCGATGGGAATAAAATTGGTAAGAAGATTATGGACAGATCATTAAGATTCATATAACCAACTATCAACCGCAATTAGTTGGAAAATAACCTCAACAATCAGAACATTTAAACAGAAAATAGATAGAAAAGAAATTTTGAAAGGCACTGGCATAACCAGGATGTAAACTGATTCAAGTTCCTGACTCCTCTCTGCTGCAATAAACTTGCTCTATACAACTACACTTCTCTTCCTCTTGCAATCCTCTTTACTCATTCTTGGAATTGCATGTGACAATTTTGCTATTATATAAAACAAGACTTCTCAATCAAATCAAATGGACTTAGCAAGAAAGCAGTATTACCTGTGTCAGAGAATAGGTAACTCCAGTGATGCCAAAAAGTTCAGCTCTTTTGACAGCCTACTCATGGCATTAATTAGAGTCAATAAAAACCCAATAATGATTATAAGAAGAAGAAAACACCTAAACAAAGATCACCAAAGGATAAGAGCACATAATGACCTCTGAGTAAACCCATTGCATATGCTCTGGATCATCTGCATCAAAAGATTTTCCACCATGTACCTGCGAGATAAATATCAGAAGAGCAACTACAACATCATAAGCCCCTCTATAACAAATGAGAGAAACAGTATACCAATTACCTCATTCCATTTAATTAAATGGGCATATTCAATACAATGGGCTGGAGTTCTAGGCGTCTCTGCAAGAGTACATAAAGGGAATTTTACTTGAGGGGGGAACAACCAGATGGTACACTCGAAGCAAGGGGTAATTCCTGGAAGAATAACCCTGGCATGACCCTTGAAACCTTCAGTTCCACCATCCACCATAGGTTTGATTGTCTCTTCACATGGGTTGTCCTCAGAATCATACTCTGCATTGCCAACAACACAGAGACATGGTATACAAGCTCTGGAAAGAAAGAAAAGCAGACTAAAGTTTCTTTCTTTCCCTTGTCCTTTTGTTCCTCTACTCATTCGAGGACAGGAAAGAAAGATTAGCATCTCCAGGAAATAAAAACTTGGGAATCAAAATCTATAAACAGATGAACATCCTAAAGAAACAACACAAGATGGCTAGAGAACAACCAAAAGACAAAGAAAAGGAACAACCAAACTTAAAAATGAAAAAGGAGAATAAGAACATAGAGTTCAAAGAGTAATAATTATTGGATATTCGCAACAAATTTCATCTCAAGTTAACATATATATCAAATTTCTAGTCAATTTAAAACAGTTACTTCTACAAAAAATAATAAAAAAGAATAAAAAATAAAACCACTATCACATGAAGGAGCACTTTTATCCAAAGCTGCCTAGTATATTCAAGATGATGAAATTTTTACTATATCGTAGAAAGGATAATGACATTCATATAAATAGAAAGATCCCAACATAAAAGAAAATGTCAGGTACATAGAGGAAAAATTACTGTTGCAATAACTATCAACAATAAAATATAAACTTATGCTAACTATCATGCAATAAAATCAATCAGCCAGCTTATGAAGTTTTGGAAAAGGGTAATTGAATAAAGGTAAGGCATGAAATAAATGTATACGAAAAACAAATAAATTTATACAACATGTGCTACAAAGATATTTAAAAACAAATAAATTGATATTATAACGAATACATATGGATGAGAAAACTATAATAACTGTAGCGTGCATGGATAAACAAGTAAATTTTCAACTATTGTACGTTTATATCAAGGTACAATACTAAGCCTGTATCTTTTTACTTTAGTTATAGATACACTTACTCAATATTTACAAGAAGAAATGTCTTAGCATATGTTGTTTGAAGATGATGCAATTTTAACAGATGAAAAGAATGTATAACTTCAAAGCAAGATGAGTGGTTGGATGCTTTAAAATTTAAGGATTTTTTAAAAAACTATAAAGCAAGATATATGGTGGGATGCTTTAGCATTTAAGGATTTTAAAATAGTCAAACTAAAACCAAGTATATAGAGCGAAACATTAGTATCAAGAGAAATATAAACGAGTAGTTAATTAATATTGCAAGTCAAGAAAACAGAGATATTGATAAGGATTTTGCACAAAGAATTCAAGATGGGTAGAAGAAAAGGCATTGTTCTTCAGAAATTTTATAAGATCACCTACCATCAATGAAATCAAAAAGAAAACTTTATAAGATGCATTTAAGACCAATTATGATTAATGGCATCAAATATTGGACACTTAAAGAACAGTAGAAAAAACAAGATCTCTAAAAGAAACATAAAAGGGTATGATAAGATCAGTAAGATAGGTGGGTGATGTCGGTCATAAAGTAAATAAAGGCAAAACAGATGTTTTTTAAGATGAAAAATATATATCAGAACATGAAAAAATAAGGTTTGCTCTAGATAGTTAAGGATAGATAAATGTCATATCGAAATAAATAAAAGGTAAAAAAAAGGGGAGCTTTTACACTCCTTTTGCAAATTCCCTCTTATAAAGTGCTTTTACACCTAACCAACTGAAGCCTAGGATAAGTGTAGCCAAAATCAAGATGTCAAGATGGATATGCAATAAAACACGGAAAGATAAAATTAAAAATATAAAATAATTCAAAATAACCTAAAGGTATGCTCAATAGGTAATACGATGAGGGTAAATAGACTCAGTTAGTTTTATCAAGTACAATGGATTCTAAGAATTGCACTGGTAGGAAGAGTGAATTTATCCAAGTAGAAGGTCATAAGAGAATAAAAGGAAAGCCAAAAGGAACAATATTAAGGGTTATCAGAATACAGATATATATATATATATAGTTTTCATTGGTTCCAACAACAACATGTATTCATCACATGTTGCCAAAAAGGCTTTTGCCATTTTGTAGCAGTTACAAAGGATTAACAATCAATATTCGCCATCAGAATATTTTTTCTTTATTATTATTATTATTATTATTATTATTATTATTATTATTATTATTATGCAAAGATGAGATTCTTAGCTAACAAGT
>JAYJMB010023319.1:0-40139 GCA_036873735.1 Pouteria campechiana
CCTAGATTAATGTGTTTAGCTCATGATATAATCAATGAAAACAATACACATTGTCTTAAACATGATAAAGGAACAAAAATGTATAAGAAAGAACAAGAAGAGATCAATGAAAACTCTTCGCCAATTAGTGTTTTGCCTTCTCTTGCTCTTGCATGAAGATCCCACTCCTAATCTATGTTGCCACCTCTTGTCTCTTTGTTTCCGACTTCTAACCTTGCCAAAAGATTTCTAAGCTCCTCCTCTGGGGCGATCATACTTGCTCTTTATAGTTTTCCAATTAAAAACTACATTTTTGCAACATTTTCAACATTTTCTAGAAAATCTGAATCTTGACTTCCAAGCTAGTGTCGTGGCATAGACAGATAGTACTACAACATTGGTTATGCATTGTGGGATTGTGTCGCGGCAACGCCATCCTATGTTGTGGCATAGTTCCTTCTACCACTTCAAAGCTACGACACTAGAAACTTGTATCGCGGCATTATGCCTCAGTCTTGCCCTGCAGGTCCTTCATTGCTTGTTAGTGTCGCAACATTGCTTGTTTATGCCATGACACTAGCTTTTGTTTTTTCCTTTTTGCCTTCTTTTTGCCTAAGTCTTTATACCTCCTTTCCTCCTCTTCTTATTCTGCCATGATTTTCTCATTTTCTTTGCTTCTTTGTTCTCCTTTACCTGCAAATACATAACAACCTTAAATTTATCAAATTACTAGAAAATAACTCATAAATATACCAAAATAAAGCATGGAAAATGCAACATAAAAGTGAACAATATTCACTTATCAAACTCCCCCAAACTTACTACTTTTGCTTGTCCTCAAGAAAGACTCAATACTAATACAAACACCGCATAGATCAAGTTCAATGAAAATTTAAAGATAGTTAACATAGCCTGGGAGAAAAATGTTGAAACAACATGTATATCTGAATTTTCATCTTGCATATTATCCTCTCTCCAATTAATTCCTAGTGTATGTACAAAGACTGATAGTCATTCTAAATTAAATCCTTAGTACTCAGCTCAACTTGAGCAACTTAAGTAAACACATTCCACAGAACTTCATAGATTCATGAATTATGAGAGATTGCAATAGACATGAGGTTAATTTTCTTGTTTTCATTTTTATGGGCTATATTAATATCATATTCTTTTTTTCATTTTAATTTATTTATTTCCTTGGAACATGATCCCCCCAAATTTGGGTTGTATTACTATCACACCCCCAAACTTATTTTCCTTTTTCATGAGGAAGTGTTCCCCCAACTAAATGATTCATGCTTTTCTTGTATCTTCTGTATGCCTCACACAAATATTACATGGAATTTATGAAGTGTGATTTGAACTCTGCTACTTAGCTACCACAAATTGTTTCCAAGGATTCTATGAATTCAAAAGAGAATGACTATGTAATCAGCTCTATAAGGAATCTAAAGTAAATTAGACATAGTCAAGCTAAAAATACAGATATGATTATATTTGACATTCTCTCCCTAGCCTATGTTATACCATTTTGTCCATATCACTAGTCTCGTATACTGATCCATGCAAAACACAACAAAAAACAATTACTAACCACAAAAATATACTAAACACACAACTAAAACAAAAAATACTCCCAAGTTACTAAAACTATTTCATTGACAGATAACACACCTAAGTTAATAAATCATACACAAATAACATCCAAACACAACAAAACAAAGCTGCAAGGTAAAACACATCACATCCTAACATCACATTTAAGTTTAAAATAACTTGCAAAACTCCCCCAAACTCAGAAGGACACATTGTGCTCAATGTGACAAGAGAACAATGGCATGTGATCTTCCCTGAAACTGTCTACTCAGAGTCAGCAGTATCCTCAGATTCGGTTTCTTCATCGCCTTCGCTATCAGTTTCCTCTTCCATTTTGCTATCATCATCAGAATCACCCTCCTCCTGCTCTTTGGCTGTAGTTGCAACAGATTCAACCTCATCTTTGTCATTAGCTTATGGTGGGAAGGTGGGTGCTGGAGGAAATTGGATCTAGTTCCCTGATTGAGTGGGAACCTTAGAAGCAAGTGTTGTATAACAATGCATCAAGTGATCATACTGCATATCATGTCATTCAACCATTCGATCGATCTGCCTAGTAAGCTAGGTAAATACCTTAGAACTCTCCATTCTAGCCTCCGCAGGCATTGGTCAGGTGTGCTATCATGAAGTGCTAGCTTGAGAAGTACTTGAACCTGCTATACTCTTTGACCATGGACCTTTGAATGTCTTGACAAGATCTGGTGAAATGACAGATTTTGGGTGTAACATCTCTTCAAAAGCTCTAGTAAATATAAAGCATAGATTAGAGAGGTGTGACCAAATCTACTTGTAGGGGTTGATACTTTAGCCATAATTATGATTGAAACTTCAATGATCTTTGCCACATTAATAGAATAACCCCTCTGTATAACATAATTCGACAATGCCCTCTCTCTTGAAACCTCAGACACATGCAGAGAAGGCATCAGTTTAGCATAAATAAAAGAATGCCATACCTTGCCAGGATTCTGGAGCCCCCACATAGGAATACTATTGATCTCATCTTTGGATCGTATCTACTCTGTTCCCTCATATGTAAGGATCCTGAGGATATCATCATAATCAACCCCTTCTTCTTGCATTTGTGAGAACTCATCCTTTATTATATCAGGCAACTGATAGAAGCGGTTTATGATGGTTCTATCAAAAGGAACCCACCATCCTCTGACCAAGGTTGGCATACCTCGATGTTCAAGAGCATTTGCATAGAATTCTCAAACCACTGAAACAAGTGCGGGCTTTGGTTGCTTGACAAACTCTTCCCACTGCCTCATCGTGATCAATCTCAGAATTGATTTCATTGGGTCAATAATACCTCTTTCAAGGATACACTTCTACTTCACAAGAGTGTTTTTATACCTAGCTTCAGCAGCTAGGCTAGCAAATGTTGGCTTGATTGTTGGCTCTAGATCTGTATTCTTCCTCTTTCTAGAAGGACCTGTAGCTACTACTTTCTTGCCTTTGGGAGCCATGAATGGGAGTGTAATTGATTGCAATAAGGAAGTATATGATAGCACTACACAAGCCACTGAAGAACACAACAAGCCACTTAATTCACTCTCTACCAAGAGCTAGCACAAAACACAAAACAAGGCACAAGACTGCAAGAGCTAGCACACCACTGAAGACCAAAGCAAAACACTAAAATTGTTTTGAAAAATCAACCTCTCAACTGCAACTTGTACATATACCACTCCAGGCAAAATGGAAAACACTCATTGTAAGCCATACTTTACTAAACATTTTTCATAAACACCATGAATGCGGTGCTAGTTTGCCATTCACAAGCAACAAATGAAAATTGACAATTCAAGCCTATGGCACAACTTGTTTTCCCGCATCTCTCCTTGCACAAATAAGCACTTCAAATCACAAAAACCCAATTCTTCCTCAAGGCACAATAACCAATTCAAGGCACAATGCACAACTCTTTCACAATGCACTTCAAGGGATTCAAATCAAGACAAAGAACAATCTTCCTCAAAGCATAATCACCTCAAGTCATAATGCACAACACATCGATCCTTCTTCCACATATTCTAATCTTAGTGGCAAAGAGAATGTGCTCCCGCAAACTTGCACAATCTACACAATTATTTCAACAAATAGTTCACATGCACAAAACACCTTTCTTCCTCAAATGGTCAATCCACACACAAACAACAACCCACAAGCTTGAAGCATGAAGAAGTGATAATTCACTTACTTGAAATGTCAAACTGGCTCACCCTATCGATGTTGGAGATCTTGCTTAAGTGGAAAGAAATGAAGCTTGACCTTACCAAGGAACCCATGCACATAAATGATGAGGAAGATGGGTTTCTTTGAGAAGATGCGTGTGAGTAAGAAATTGGAAGAAGGAATTTGAGAGAGGAATGTTGGAGGCAGCTAGGGTTTTAAGGGGGAAGAAGAGAAAAAAAGGGGAGGTATTCAAATGAGGCTTATGTCATGGCATTGAAGGGTTTTAAGTTAGGCATAGGGGGCATGTGTGAAGGTAGGATGGGTAGTGTCGTGATACTGAGTTTCTGTGCCATGGCATTATGCTTGTTGTCCATTTAGTGCTGTAGCTCTAGCTTTCTATGTCGCGGCATTAACTCCTTTACTTGATATTCTGCCATCCTTGAACTTTTGCTCCACTGAATTGAGTTTTCATGCAGACAACCTTGCTGGGATGCCCATTTGTCTTATGTCCACCTTTGAAAATCAAGATTACAAACATATTATTATTAATGACACCAATTCCTAAGACATAAATTAAAATTTTATATGCTTAACTAGAATAATTCTACATGAATCAAATCTCCTGAATATGCAATCAATAACTATATCAATGCAATTCCTAAAACTTATGCATACGCGAACTAAAGTATGACTGGAACTTAAAATGGACTAGCTAACATTATGGATCGGAATTCTACAAATGCGAATAACAACTATCTAAGGATTAATCTAATGCAATAATAATTAAACTAATGCAAAGTAAATAAATAGGGGATTTAGAAACTTGGGTTGCCTCCCTAGAAACTCTCAAGTTATAGTCTTTAACATTCCTCATGATCGTTCGAGCTTGATAACCATCTTGAGGTAATCAACACCACCCTCATAGTACAACTTTAATTGCTGTCCATTGACCTTAAATGTCCCCTTCTCTTCTTAGTGAAGCTCCACAATGCTATATGGAAAAACTTGTGTCATAGTGAAAGGTCCTGACCACTTGGATTTGAGTTTTCTAGGGAACAAACGAAGCTTGGAATTGAACAATAACACTTTCTACCCTAGGATAAGTTCTTTTCTCTAGAAATGCTTGTCATGCCATGCTTTTATCCATTCCTTGTATATTTTGGCATTCTCATAGGCTTCATTACTGAATTCATCTAGTTCATTGAGTTGTTGAAGTCGTGTCTCCATAACTGATTCCATGCTCATATTCAGCTTTTTCATTACCTAATAAGCACAGTGTTCTAAATCCACCGAAAGATGGCATGCTTTGCCATATACCAACCTATAGGGTGACATGCTTATAGGTGTTTTAAATGCAGTCCGATATGCCCACAAAGCATCATCTAGCCTCTTAGCCCAATCCTTGTGAGAGTTTTGCATTGTCTTCTAAAGAATTCTCTTCACCTCTTTATTGGAGATCTCAACTTGCCCATTTGTTTCAGGATGATAGGCTAATACTATTTTGTGCTTGACCCCATACTTTGACAAAATAGTAGCAAATTGTTTGTTACAAAAGTGACTCCCTTCATCAATAATAATGGCTCTCAAAGTTTTGAATTGTCACACTCCACTTTTCAAGGCGCGATCTACCATTTTGCACTATATTTCACTAAGATTTGCCCACTTTTAGGGTGGGGTGCTTGAGTCCCATTTTGGAACTCGACTAGTCTCTACAGAAAAATAGACAAAGCTCCCTTGAAATATTAGGGGTTAACCTGTACAATTATTCATCAAATCAAATAAGCAATGATATAAATTCTAAAATACATTCAACCAGATACCCATAGCCCTAGATCTCATTGAATCATAATAGCAATACACTTATCACTATAATTGTACAAACTCATTCTTAAGAAACTGAATAATTTTCTATGACATACCTTTACACCACTTTATACATCAATTAAAATTTATTAATTACAATCATACATATCCAAATGAAAATTTTATTTTACTAAAACACAGAGGAGATTACAACCCCACCATTCTATCATATCACTAAGACATCTTCAAACACTACCCAACAATTCCAACCGACAGTTGGAATTCTTTACCTGTATTGTCAGCTTAAAAAAATAAATAAGGAGGGGTGAGTCCAAGCAACTTAGTAAATAGGCAAGTACTTTAGAAAATATTCAACAATAATTCATAGCCATTATAAAACATATTCAATCCATACTCACATTACCATATATCAAAGTTCCAATATTCATCATCATAACTATCAATGTACATAATTTACACATATGCCAGAGGGGATATTCTTAATCCCTCACATTTAGACATCCATACACAAGAATAATGTCACCATGCATGAAGGTTCATCAATGCAATCTAAGGGATACTTAATATCCCACATTCATATAGTTACAGTTAATTAAATATATAACTTAAGCAAGTACACAAGCCAAATAATGTCAACCTTAGATAAATATGAGATATCCTAATCTCCAATCAAAATAGCCATGCCCAAATATAACAAATGGGATATTTTATATCCTCAATCAACAATTTATGCAATCAAAGAAAGGGGGCTTACTTACCTTATAATTAGCCCAATTCCATACTCTTCGAATTCCATAGCTTTTCTTCCATTTTCAGATAGTCCTACTATTTGGGTCATTCCCAAACGGAATGCTAACGTAGCTTTTGAGATCTTCCCTCCTTGATTCCTGCAAGACTAGAACACAAATCAAAGAACGCTGGGGGTATTCCAGGCATAAACACTCCGATGCTCAAGTTAGTAAATGAGACTCTTTAAGGGAAGATGGGATAGTAAAGAGAGAGTTGCCTCAGGGATGCATACCAGGTTGTATTTATAGATGAGCAGGGGTGCATAGCCTAGAGTCTTATGGATCTGTACGCAGGTCGAACTAAGAAGTTTATTTAGGAGAGGAATCTCTGAAGATACATATCCTAAATTCGGATTTTGTGGGATTTAGGGAGATCCCAGTAGTCTGACGTGGTGAGTTACCAGCTCGATAATTAATATGTGTTAGAGTTTCCTAACACCAGTCTCCCCTCTCGGGAAAGCACAGTGTGCTTTCTCTTTTAGGTTTCATACATGAGTTATTTGCAAAAATATGCATCTTTCTGCGGATCTGTCCAATGGTTGGATTGTTAAAAAGATCTTGGCAAGTCCACTTTTCATATCAACGGATCCGCTTCTCAAATCGGTCTCGTCGCTAGAGAATCTCACTTTGGATTTTGGAAAGTTTCAGAACTGGGTTGTTGTAATGGATCCGGAAAGGTTTGGATCAGTTTTTATCCCAGGACCCTCCTTGGATTTTTGAGTGGTTTCTTCGAAGAATCTGGAAGGGCGGTTTTTTCTTTTGTCCTTTAGCGGGCTTTTCAATTTGTTTTTGAATCTCAAAAGTAATTATCCTCACTGCACTTATGCCAGTTGCTCTTCCTTGTCCACGTGGCGGAGCCATAAATGCGATTTGATTTAAAGACGACTGGTTTTGGGTATAAACGAGAAACCAGCCTATTCCTCTTTTGGTTTGCCTGTACATTTTTTGATTTTCCATGAAACCCTAGGCATTTTTGCAGAGGGCTTTTATTAAGATGCCACTGTGAGAAAAAGGCTCGTCATTTTTGTCTTCTTTGTCGGGGTAATCATTTTTCTTCTCCTTCTTTGTATTCTTCATCTTGTACCTCTTTTCTGTTCTTAATGGCTACTGAGAAGTCTTTTCCTAGAGTTTTTGAGGCTGTTATGGTGGCCTTTAGGCTTTATCCTCTTCCTTTCACCATGATCTGGGAATTTTCAGACTCTTCTACCCTTCCATGGCATCCGCGGGAGGGTTATGTGTCTGTTTCTTTCGGTTCGCTCAAGGCTAGTTTTTGTTTAGATCATCACCATTTCATTTCTTCCATTCTCTATAGCTATAACATCTCTTTGGGTTAATTAGTCCTGAATAGCTGGTCTTATATTATGTCTTTTTGTCGCTAGGTTCACCGGCTTGGAAAGATATCTATCTTCTCTTTCGAAATGTTTTCCTCCATTTTTAACTTGAGTAAAGCTCCCCATTCTTCTTCTTATTATTATCTTCTTCCTCGTACTCCTTGGCGTAAGCTCTTTGCTTGCGTCACTAATCCTAATGACGAGTGGAAGAGCCATTAGGCCTACGTTAAGTTTAGTGAAGACCTTCCCTTTCCTTTCTTTTGGATGACTAGCCCGGTCTATCCTCTTGTGTCTTTTCTCCTCTGGAATGGTTCAGTTCGTATCTCATTAAGTACTGGTTAATGACTATTGGTACACTTTTTATAGATGCCATAGTTTCAGCTAATCATTGCCGTCCAGCGGATTATCCGTACGGCTTCCCGAGTCAGGAGGTTGTCACTTCTGAACCCATTCCTTCCTTAACTTCTTTGCCCTCTCTATTCCCGAACCTTAGGCTTACCATAGAGCAAGAGAATGACCTCATTCTTTCATGTAGTGGTGGTCGGTCCCGGTGGGTGCAGGGTTCCGTGGTTGCCGTAGCTTCCTCCGGGAGTGAAGTAGAACCATCCCGGAGAAAGAGGGTTAAGGCTGTTGCTCGAAAGCGAAGAGGTAATACTTCTTCCCTCTCATCTGATCCTTTTCCTTTTGATTTTGGCCGCAATTCTCTCGAAGTCCATAGGGAGGAACAAGAGGAATTGTCTGATCATTCAGAGCCGTTTGAAAGGCAGTTAGAAGAGGAGACTGTGGGACCCTTAGTCCAGCCAGAACTTATCAATGTCGTTAGTTCTCCTAAGGCGGTTCCTTTCGTTGTGTCCTCTGAAAGTAGTCTCTTCGGTTCTTCCTCTGAAGAATCCATCCTTCCGGGCGAGATCATCCATCCTCCAACTCTCTGGGTTCGGCAGGAGTTGGAGGAGTGTGTCCGCTTTAGTATGGATTTTGATGTTTGTTTGGGAGGAGTAAATTATCCAACTTTTGCTCCTACTTCTACGTCTTCCTCTTCAGCTCCTTCCACTTTTGTTTCTTTCACTTCTGCTCCTTCTTTGGCCATAGTGCCTTTTGTGTCTAGGACTGCTTTGATGAGTACTTCTTATTCTTTTTCTGCTTCTGTAATTACCGAATCTGTGTCTTTGGCTACCTCGTTTGTTCTAGCGGACCCTATTGATCCTGTTTCCCTGACCTTAGCTACAACAATTTTGATTACTCTGAGCCCATCCATTACAATAGATGCAGTTCCTATCATTCAAGAATCAATTATACCAACTAGGGCAGCTACAACTATGCCTGCTTCCTTTGCATCGGCATCAACCATTCTGGGTGCAGTTGCAAGATCAAGGTCGTCTTCCTCTTTTGCTAGTAAGAGAGATTTTTTTTGTTATAGACCTGTATCTGACTTCTTTTTGTTTGTATAGGCTTTTTTCCATCCGACCGGTTGGCTCGTGCAATGAAGTGCCCATATATGGGTCCGAGTCTGACTCCACTCGCTCAGCGTCTTTGTGGTGAAGTTTCTAGCACCAATGGTCTTATTTCCAACCCTGGTTCTGCCTCTTCTCAAGAGATGGCTACTCTGGTGAGTCAAATGTCTTCTTGGACTTCAACGCCCATTAGTGTGGCTCCGAGGGCGGCCGAATCAATTACTTCTCTGTTAGAGAATCCTTGGTTCACTGCCACTTTCGTCACCAAGCTAGCTTATTCTACGGACCGGTCCCATTATCTAGACATGCTCTGGGAGGCTTTTCTTGAGGATTCCTCTTTGGGAGTGATTCTCCATTCCCTTGAGTGGCAAAGCTCCATCGATCGGATGTAGCTTTTCATGCAGCAGCTCGGTCCTACTCGTGACGAATTGTGGATCTGGACTGAGCGCTTGGAGGAGGCAGAAGAGGAAGTGGACCACCGGCGTTGGGAGCACCGGCTCTTAAAGAATGACCGAGACTGAGTGATCGCGCAATCTGCAGCTTTGAAGGAAGATTTGGAAGAAGAAAAGAATCACTTCCAAGACTTAGAGGAGACTGCTTCCGCTCTTCGGGCTAATGAAGATCTTCTAATAGTAGAATGTGCAGTTGTAGAGTCAAGGTTGTGGCAAGCAGAGGTTGCTCTGTCTCAACTGCGGATTGATCGTGATCGCGCCTTTTCTGTAACTGAGTCGAAGGTGAAGCGTCTCGCTCGCATTCAGTTCAAGTCCGCCTAATGGGAGAAGAAGCTTCATGAATAGGTAGCCACTCTGGAAGGTAGAGAGGCAGCTTTGCAATGGGAGATTACATTGTTAAAGGAAGGACATGTTGCCGCTCTTTCTTAGGCACGTCAACAGTGGCTGGAATAGTTGGTTGAGGAGCCGGAGTGCCAAGAGCTGCTCCTTCAACATGTAGTGACTTGTTATAAACAGTCTTTTGAGTCCTGTAAGAGGAAGGTAGCTAGGAAATTCCTTGGCCTTGACTTAGATGATATTTTGCAGGATGGAGAGGATTTGTAACTTTTTTAGCCATTTGGCAAAGTGAAATACAAATTTTACTTTTTTCTCAATATTTACAGAATCCTTCTTTAGATCTCAGGTGTGACTTTTCTAAGGTTGGAAGGTTCCATTCTGCGGAATCCCTTCTTTTTGGTTCCATTTCTATAGAACTTCTTTCTCGTTGGTTCTGTTTTTGCAGGACCGATGGGCGGGACAACCTTTTCTAAGGTTATATAGTTCTGTTCTACCAAACTTCTTTCTCGTCGGTTCTGTTTCTGTGGTACCGATGGGAGGGACAACCTTTTGTAAGGTTTGACAGTTTCGTTCTTTGGAACTTCTTTCTCGTCGGTTCCGTTTCTGAGGGGCTGATGGCAGGGATAACCTTTTCTAAGGTTTGAAGGTTCTATTCTGCGGAACTACTTTCTTGTTGGTTCCATTTCTGTGGGACCGATGGGCGGGACAACCTTTTCTAAGGTTTGACGGTTCCATTCTACGGAACTTCTTTCTCATCGGTTTTGTTTCTGTGGGACCGATGGGCGAGACAACCTTTTCTAAATTTTGACAGTTCCATTCTGCGGAACTTCTTTCTCATTGGTTCCATTTCTATAGGACCAATGGGTGAGATAACCTTTTCTAAGGTTTGACGGTTCCATTCTGCAAAAGTTCTTTCTCATCGGTTCTGTTTCTGCAGGACCAATGGGAGGGACAACCTTTTCCAAGGTTTGACAGCTCTGTTCTATGAAACTTCTTTCTCATAGGTTTCGTTTCTATGGGACCGATGGGAGGGACAACCTTTTCTAAGGTTTGAAGGTTCCGTTCTGCGGAACTACTTTCTCATCGGTTCCATTTCTGCGGGACCGATGGGCGGGACAACCTTTTCTAAGGTTTGACAGTTCCATTCTACGGAACTTCTTTCTCGTTGCTTTCATTTCTGCGGTACTGATGGGAGGGATAACCTTTTCTAAGGTTTGATGGTTCTGTTTTCTGGAACTTCTTTCTCGTTGGTTTCATTTCTGCGGGAGTGATGGGAGGGATAACCTTTTCTAAGGTTTGATGGTTCTGTTCTGTGGAACTTCTTTCTCATTGGTTCTGTTTCTGCGGGACCGATGGGAGGGATAACCTTTTCTAAGGTTTGAAGGTTCCGTTCCGTGGAACTACTTTCTCGTTGGTTCCATTTCTGCGAGACCGATGGGCGGGATAACCTTTTCAAAGGTTTGACTGTTCTGTTCTATGGAACTTCTTTCTCGTTGGTTTTGTTTCCGCGAGACCAATGGGCGAGATAACCTTTTCTAAGGTTTGATGGTTCCATTCTACGGAACTTCTTTCTCGTCGGTTTTGTTTCTGTAGGACCGATGGGCGGGATAACCTTTTCTAAGGTTTGAAGGTTCCGTTTCCTCTGTGTTTTTAGAACATATCTTTCTGATCTTTTGCATAAAAAAATCTTCTTCATACAATAATGAAAACAAAATAAATAAGCATTATTGGTAATTTCTATTGATAGTACCTCCTCAAATGTTCGACATTCCAGGTTCGTGGGATGTCTTTGCCATTGAGCCTTTGGAGTTGGTAAGCGCCATTTTCTATAACTTCTTTAACTCTATAGGGTCCTTCCCAGGAAGGTGCAAGCTTTCCATTTGTATGGATAGGTTGCTTACCGAGGCTTCTCGAAGGACTAGATCTCCTTCCTTGAAACTTCTTTTTCTGACCTTCCGGTCATGGTATTGTTTGACTTGTGTCTATTGCTTTGCTATCCTGGCTTGAGCATTGATCCTTGTTTCTTCCAATAGGTCAAAATTCATTTCTAGCACCTCCTTATTGGTTTGCAGGTTGAAGTTTTCTATTTTGGTGGAGGGTATTTTGAGCTCTACGGGTATTACGGCCTCGGATCCGTATGTCAGCATGAACGGAGTTTCACCCATGGATCTTTCAGGTATCGTCCTTAGGGCCCACAGTATTTTTAGTAGCTCTTGGTACCAACTAATTCCGAAGCTTTCTATTTTTTTCCTTAGGCCCGTAATGATGTTTTTATTTATAATCTCTGCCAGCCCATTCGTCTGAGGATGTGTTATTGAGGAAAATTTCTGCTGGATTCCATGTGTTCTGCAGAAGGATTTGAATGGCTCACTTCTGAATTGGGTTTCATTATCGGTGATAAGTATCCCAGGGACCCCAAATCTACACATGATGTTTCCCATAAGGAAATTTTTGTTTGCTTTATGGAGATGGACCTGGTGGCTTTGGCTTCTGCCCACTTCGTAAAGTAATCAACAGCAACGAATATGTACTACTTTCATCTGACTACCAGTGGGAATGGGCCAGAATGTTCATCCCCCACTGATAGAAGGGCCAGGGGGTGCTAATGGTGCATAGTTTTATTGCTGGAAGATAGGGAATGCTTGTGTGCTTTTGGCAATTTTTGCATTTTTTCACGTATTCCTTTGAATTTGCCACCATAGTTGGCTAATAATATCCCTATCTTACTGTCTTGAAGGCCGGGGTCTTTGCACTTATATGATTTGAACATTCTCCCTCATGTATTATCTTCAAGATTTCTTGGCCTTGTTCAGTAGAGACACACCAAAGGTATGGGTGTGAGTGTCCTTTTCTATACAGATTGTTATCCAGATATACAAATTTGGCAGAAAAGCGATCAACTTTTTAGCCTCTAGTTGATCCATTGGCTTTTCTCCTTTTCTTAGGTAGGCGTGGATGGGGTCCATCCAGGATACCCCTAAATCTTCTACTGTCATTTCTTCAGCCTTTAAGATGCTCAGTGCTATAAGATGTTCGATCAGTATGGTTCTTTGAGGGAAGAAAGAAGTTGCTGTGATTAGTTTTGACAATACATTGGCATGCTCATTCTTCTTCCTTAGCACTTAGAGGACTTTGGTGTTACGGATCCATTCTATTATAATTTTAGCTGTAGAGAGGTATTGTTTCATCAATGGTTCCTTAGCTTCATATTCTCCAGAGAGCTGCTTCACAACAAACTAAGAGTCGCTGTGGATAGTTAAATTGTGAATTTTGAGCCTTTGCGCCAGCCTGAGTCCTGCTATCAAAGCTTTGTATTTGGCTCCATTGTTGGTGGTGGAAAAGTTAAATTGTATTGCATATTCAATTTGGTTTCCCTTCGGGCTTTGTAGTACGAGTCCTGCTCTTGCGCCTTCTTTGGAAGCAGAGCCGTCTACATATAGCTTCCATTCCGGATCTGTCACTGGGTCTTTCTGCTTTGGGACTAACGCTTTTTGGGAAGGTGTGGCTTCTAATGGAGTGTCCTTTGATGAATTTGGTGCCCCTTCGGGTTCTTCCATTTTGTTGATGCATTCTATGATGAAATCTGTCAGGATTTGTCCATTGATTATAGTCCTGGGTGTGAATTCGATGTCGAATTCACTGAGCTCTATGGACCATTTGACGAAGTGACCAGAGAGTTCCATCTTTTGGGGGAGTTGTTTTAGCAGCTGCTCTGTGTAGACTCAGATCTGTTGTCCCTAAAAGTAGGGTTGAAGCCTCCTTGCTGTAATTATGAGTGCATAAGCGATTTTATCCACAGTGGGATATTTGACTTCAGCTCCTCACAGGATCTTGCTAACATAGTATATGGGCTTTTGCTGCTGACCTTCTTCTCTGAATAAAATGACTCCAATAGTCTCGAACCCTACTGCAAGATAGAGGAAAAGAGTTTCTCCCCTTTCGGGGGCACTTAGTAAAGGGAGGGAGGTGAGATATACTTTGAGTTCTTCAAAGGCTTCCCATGTCTCTGAGCTTATTTCTTCTTTACCCAGATCCGTAGTTGCCTCTCGTGGAGAGCTTTGAAGAATGGGAGGCTTCTTTCAGCGGACTTTGAGAGGAACCTGTTGAGCACTGCTAACCTCCCAATCAGTCGTTGAAGATCTTTAATATTATTAGGCATTGCCATATCTCGGATGGCTTGAATCTTTTATGGATTTGCCTTGATGCCTCTCTGGGATATTAAGAAGCCCAACAGCTTTCCTAATTCTACTCCAAAGATGCACTTTGGGGGGTTCAATTTCATTTTGTGATCTTAGAGGGTTTTGAAGGTTTCCTTCAAGTCTTGAATGTGGTGTGTTTTGATTTTACTTTTGACCACCATGTCATCAATATATGCTTCCATATTTCTTTCCAATTGATGTTTGAATACACTATTTATCATCCTTTGATAGGTTGCCCCTGTATTCTTCAAACCAAATGGCATTACCTTGTAACAGAATGTTCTTACATCTGTGATGAAGGCTATTTTTTCTTGGTCTGGTTCGTGCATCCGGATTTGATGATATTCAGAGAATGTGTCCATAAAGGAGAGTAGTTCATGACCTGATGTGGAGTCTACTAGCTAGTCTATGTTGGGGAGAGGGTAACTGTCCTTCGGGCAGGCTTTGTTTAACATCGTAAAATCCATGCACATGTGCCATTTACCATTTGCGTTCTTTATCATTACCACATTGGCTAGCCATTCCGGATAATGTATGAGTCTGATGAACCCTGCTTTGAGGAGTTTGTTCACTTCTATTGCAATGGCTTCCTTCTTTTCTGGGGAAAAGAGTCGCTTCTTTTTCCTCACTGGTTTGTGGTTATCATCGACTGCTAGTTTGTGGGAGGTGATTGATGGGTCTATTCTGGGCATATCTGAGGGTTCTCATGCAAAGACATTAGCATTCTCCCTTAGCAGATCGACTAGCTCTTCTCTTAGTGGTGATTTTAGGGTGGAGCCAATTTGAATAATCTTATCTTCGAATCCGTTCGTCAATGGGACCATGACCAGAGGTTCTATCGACTTGTTACAGGCGACTTGTTGCTCGTCCCTATTGTCCATGGTGTTTATCTGCATGCTTCTCGACATTCTATCCTTCATTGAAATTTTGTAACATTCTTGGGCGATCTTCCTGTTGCTTCTGGCTATGCCAACCACTTTTCCGACTAGAAATTTGACTACAAGATGGTAAGTAGACACGACAGCTTTCATTTTATTGAGGCCTGGACATCCCAATATGGAGTTGTACGGTGATGGAATGTCGACTACTAGGAAATCTAGGTGGGTTGTTATTTTTTCTGGATCATCTCCCATCATAAATGGGAGGTTGATGATTCCTTCTAGAAAGACACCATCTCCTATGAAGCAGGTTAATCGCCCTACATAAGGTTGTAGTGCTTTCTTTAAGATCCCCATCTTTTCAAAACAATGGTGGAAGAGGATATTTGCCAAGGAACTGCTGTTGACCATGATTCTTTTCATGTGGTAGTTTCGGATGACGACTAATATAACCACCACGTTATTCTGGGGATCTGCTCCATTCGGTATATCTTCTTATGAAAAGATAATTGGGAAGTCTTCTTCTTCTCTCTTTCTTTTGGGGCTACTTTCCATGGTGCTTACTTGAGTAGGGGGATGGTTTACTAGGCCACCTGATATGACATTGATGGTTCCGGCCGTGGGTTGATTATCTTCCGTTGCAGGGTCTCTTTCTCTCTCTTCTTGCCCCCTACCCCTTTGATGTTTATCCTCTACTTTTCTAGGATCATCGCCCACATATTGTAGTAACTTCCCTCTTTTGATGAGTTTCTCAATTTCTTCTTTTAAGATGCGACATTTATCTATGTCATGGCCAATGTCTTTGTGGAACAGGCAGTATTTATTTCGATCCAAATGACTTCTTCTTTTGATCTTTAGTGGAGAGGAGACCTAGTACCCTTGTCTCTGGATTTCATGGAGGATGTGGGTGGCGGAGCAATTAAGAGTGTGTCTAGGAGTGTCTCTGTTTATCGCAGTTGGTCTGCTTCTTCCGGATCCGTGAGCAAAAGATGTTTGCTCTGATTTGTGGTTGCGTTGATAATGGCTTCCTTCTCACTGTGATGGCGGGGATCATGACCGGCTTCGCTGTCTTTTAATATCTTCTTCTCTGGTGCCCTCATCTGCATCTATGTGTTGATTCAGCATTTCCAAGAGCTTTGAGTAGTCTCTCGGGGGCCATAGATGTAGCTGGTATCTGACCTTCGAGTTTACAATGCCACTTTGGAGTATTGCTACCGCAATATTATGGTCTAGCTTTTCCACATCTAATGAGTACTAATTAAATCTACTCACATATTCATGGAGGGTCTCGTTATCCCTTTGTTTCACCATCATCAAAGATTTCATTGTTCTTTTCTGCCTCCGTTTAGCTATAAAGCATCTTCGGAAGCATTCTTCTAGATCACTGAAGGATTTGATGGATTTTGGTGCCAAAGTTTGATACCAAGACAGTGCTGCTCCTTTAAGTGTCGGTAAGAACGCACAGAATTTAATGGTGTCGGAGACCCCTACGAGGGTCATTTGACCATCGTATCTAGCGAGATGATCATCGGGGTCCGCGGTGTCGTCGAAAGCTTCTAAAGATGGCATTCTGAATCCTTTGGGAATAGGCTCCTCCAGGATTTCTGGGCAGAAAGGGGAACATTTTGCCGATGCTTGCTTCTCTGGCCATCCTTGAGTGTTCCATCTTTCCAGTTTTGTGGCATCATCTTCAGGGAGTTTTCTTATTCTGGGGTGCGAAGATGCTTCTCTTTCTTCGCTGTAGTCGACTTGTTTTGAGTTGGCTCCAAGATGGTATGGATGGTGTTTGCTAGGTTGCTAGCCGGAATGCCTGCGACTGGCGTGTTTTCAGCGTTTGCCGAATGTGGTCTGTGCACATCAGGCAGCAATGCTCGTAACGCGGGAGCGGTGAGATGGACACTGGCTCCATCAGAATCTCTAGATTCGTGTGCTGTCGGACCTCTCTGATGCTGGGGATGAGGCAGTGGTAGGAGAGCTTTCGCGGTAGGGGGTCCGCTTAGATTGTTCCCTTATTGTTGTATTAATTGTTGCATCATCTACTGCATCATCTCAAGTATCATGTGCTGCATCGCCTATTGACTTGTTAGGCTAGGCTGAGTCAACAAGTCTCCAGGCGGTGGCATTGTGTTGTTCTGGTTTGACATGAACGGCATGTTGTTGACGACAATAGGGAGAGAGGAAGTGTTGTTTGTGTTGTTTATAATGTCACCTGACATCTTTTTGGACTTTTTTAAATGCTTCCCATGGATGGCGCCAATGTTTGGGTCATTCCCAAATGGAATGCTGATGTAGCTTTTGAGATCTTCCCTCCTTGATTCCTGTAAGACTAGAACACAAATTAAAGAATGCCAGGGGTGTTCCTGACATGAACACTCCAATGCTCAAGTTAGTAAACGAGACTCTTTGAGGGAAGATGGGATAGTAATGAGAGAGTTGCCTCAGGGATGCATCCTAGGTTATATTTATAGATGAGCAGGGGTGTGTAGCTGGGAGTCTTGCGGATCTGTAAGCAAGTCAAACTAAGAAGTTTATTTAGGAGAGGAATCTTTGAAGATACATAGCCTAAATTTGGATTTTGTGGGATTCGGGGAGATCCCGATAAAGTAGTAGTCTAATGTGGCGAGTTGCCATCTCGATAATTAATATATGTGTTAGAGTTTCCTAACACCTGCATATATAATATGTATAATAACCCAATTTATATTTTTGTCATTAGACTTTTCATCATGCATTTGCTAGGAATAACTTATCTATTCATTTTCATATTAGTCTAATAGACTAGATACATTCTTAACATGATACAAATCATATTCAAATAGCCTCCATATCTTATTTCACAATCCATGATCAAAGGCCCTAAACATAATATATAAATCATAATCCAATCCACATGACTAATTTATAATAATGCGATGATATGCAATATTCAAATATCATAATCCATTCATGGATATGTCTATATCTATCTCAAGTGCTTAACTGCAATTGATCATTAGCAAAATGGCTATTTAGTTCAATTCCTCTATAATCGTGCAATTGAATACATCATGTTTAGGCTTATTCATAGTCAATCATAGGCCACAATCAGGTTAATCATCTATATACAGTTTTCTTATTAGATTCTTTAATCAACCATCTCATACGTTTGCAAGATTCTCAAAAACACAATTTTGGAATTTCATTCCCAATGACCTATAATCAACCCATAACATAAATATCATTGAATTTAGTGTAATAACATACTAATCATGCCCTTAGTCCAATTAAACTATACATAATTATTTTGTACACAAAATCTCATCTTACTATTCATGAATTACTGTTCACAGCAATAGATCATGATTAATCAAATGTTATCATGTTCAAATTATTCCAAACAACCCCAAAATGCTATAATCATGCAATTAATCATTTCCCCAAGTTACTTACATCTAAATCATAATTCTTCCCAATTTTCGCTACCCATGAAACCCTAAAAAGCATAAAAACCTAAATTCAATTAGGGAAAGATCATGTAGCAAGTCTAAACCCTTTAATGAAGGGATTAATCATTTTCCCCCAAGAAACAAAACCCATCTTCTTCCCTAAATCACTATTCATAGATGGGTTTCCAACCCTAACAATGGAAAACATGAAATCCAATGGAAAGAAAGAGATTTACCTTAAGATTCATGCATGGCCTTCATTTTCCATCCAATTTCCACTCCAAATCTTCATAATCCACCATTATTCATGTCCATATAGTTTCGCTGTGAAGAAAACATGCCCACATAGCCAAGAAATTGAGTTTTGATCCTTAAACCCTTTCTTTCTAATAAAAATGCTTGGATTTCCTAGGATAAATCACAAGAAAAATGAGTGGAAATGGTGCAGTTTTAGGGCAAGGATGAGTAGGGAAGAGGAAGAAGAAGAATGGGTTGCACTAGCCAAAATCAGGCTTAAAAATGGGGGCAGTGAAATCGATGCCACGACCTAAAATTGGGCACCGCGGCCTAAAATTTGAGTGACTAGAAAGTAACGTACTATTTTGACCATAACTTCCTCATATGGTATCAAATTTAGGTGATTTTTGATGATTTGCAAAGATAATTTCAAGATATACAACTTTTATATTGATCACCTTTTCTACTTTAGTCTTTAAATATGATTAATTTTTCCACAAAGTGATGTTTTTTATTTTAACCCCATTTAAAACTCTAGGGACTGCCATAGTATTTTGGCTATAAATTTTTTATACGACATCCAATTCATGTGATTCTTGATTCCTTGAGATAAATTTAAAAATCTACAACTTTTATGTTAGATACTTTTTCTAAACATTCATATTATGTGCCAAGAATTGGGTACAAGTTACACCTATATTATTTTCAATTTCATGTTCTCATACAATTGTGCACAAAATATAAATTAAATTCAAATTTTTCTTCATTTATTTTTTATTTGTTATTTTTTTAACACTCAATAACACCATAATGTGGTCAAACACATAATTACCCAAAATTAACACCCCTAGGTATTACACGAATCTTGTGAAAATGTTTTTTCAAAAAAATTTAGTACTACCTTCCCATCATTAGTGTGAGTAGTAGCTGCCTCCACCCACTTTGACATATAGTCCACTGCTAAGAGGATATACTTGTGGTTTTAAGATGAAGGAAATGGTCCTATGAATTCGATGCCCCACACATCAAAGAATTCAACCTCTAAAACATTTTTCAGAGGCATTTCATTCCTTGTTGATGTGTTTCTAGTTCTTTAGCATCAATCACATGTGGCAACAAAAGCATGGGCATCCTTAAACGATGTAGGCCAAAAGAAACCTGATTGTAAAACTTTTATAGGTATTTTGTTTCCTCCAAAATGTCCTCCTCACTCAAGCGTATGGCAATGCTTGAGAATATCTTCCACTTCTTCTTCCAGTAGACATCTCCTTATTATCTGATCAACATAATGCTTACAAGGAATTGGATTTTCCCAATAGTACTTCTTTACATTAGAATAAAACTTCTTCTTTTGATGAGGAGATAGATAATTTGGAATGATGTTTCTAGCCAAAAAGTTTACAAAATCTGCATACCATGGAGTGGATTTTGTTAAAGTGGTAGTAAATAAGTGCTCATCTGGGAATTGGTCATCAATGAGAGGTTTCTACATTTCTACATTTTCTTCCAATATAGTCTTGAGAGGTGATCTGCCATAACATTTTCTATCTCTTTCTTGTCTCTAATCTCGATGTCAAATTCTTGGAGCAGAAGCACCCACCGGATGAGTTTTGGCTTTACATCCTTCTTAGCCAATAAGGTATGATCTGAACTTATCAAATACAAAGATAATTGCAAGCAACTCTTCCTTTGTTGTGACATAGTTGAGCTGAGCATCATAGAGAGTCCTGCTAGCATAATAAATGGTGTGGAATACCTTGTTCCTTTGCTATCCTAGGACTGCTCCTCCTACAACATAGTCACTTGCATCACACATCAACTTAAATGGTTTATCCCATTTTGATGCAATTACAATTGGAGCTGAGACAAATATTTTCCTTGAGAATGTTAAATGCTTTCATACACACTCTTCGTTGAAATAGAAACATGTACCTTGCATGAGCAAATTGGAGAGTGGCTTTGCGATTTTTGAGAAGTCCTTAATGAACCTTCTACAGAATCTTGCGTGTCCAAGGAAACTCTGAATTCCCTTGACAGAGTGGTGGGCATTTTTCTATTATCTCCACCTTGGCTCTGTCAACTTCAAGTCCCATACATAAAATTTGATGTCCAAGAACAATGCCTGCCTTCACCATGAAATGGAATTTTTCCTAGTTTAGCACCAAGTTGATTTCTTCACATCTCCTTAAAACCAACTCCAAGTTTTGAAGGCAATGATTGAAAGATTTCCCGAACATAGGGAAATTATCCATCAAGACTTCAATGATTTTCTCCACCATGTCAGAAAAGAGAGCCATCATGCATCTTTGGAAAGTAGCTAGAGCATTGCAAAGACCAAAAGGCATTCTTCTGAAAGCAAATGTACCATATGGACATGTGAATGTAGTCTTCTCCTGATCTTTGGGAGCAATGGCATTTGATTATATCCTGAATAACCATCTAAGAAGCAATAATAATCAAAACCAACTAGCTTATCCAAAATTTGATCAATAGATGACAATGGAAAATGATCCTTTCTTGTAGTTATATTTAACTTCCTATAGTCAATACATATTCTCCATCCTATGATAGTTTTTAAAAGCATTAATTCATTATTGTCATTTCTTACCACAATCATTCCACCTTTCTTTGGGACTACTTGCATAGGGCTGACACACAAAGTGTTGGAGATAGGATAGATGACACCTGCATTGAGCCATTTGAGCACTTCTTTGCGAACCACCTCTTTCATTATTGGATTCAGTCTTCTTTAGGCTTCCACTGATGGCTTACAATTGTTTGATGCATGCATAAAGTTGGACTGATTCCTTTCAAATCTGATATAAACCACCCAATAGCTAATTTGTACCTTCTGAGAACTTGCAATAACTTATCTTGTTCATCTCCAGAGAGGATGGAAGATGTGATCACTGGTAATGAAGAGGATTTTCCAAGGAAGACATAGGACAAATGTTCTGGCAATTGTTTGAGCTCAAAAGATGGTGGCTTCTCAATTGAAAGAGTAGATGGAGGAAGACTTTGTCCCAAAGCTTCAAAATATTTTTTGTTATTTGGACCAAAAGAGTCCAACCGCTGTACCATTTCTGCAATATCTGCCTCTTCAAGATCAGATGAAGAAGGATAAGTTAAGTTAGTTTCCAATAGATCTTCTGAACTTGCCAAGTACTAAGATACTAAAGTATCCAATGAGTTTATCTGGAAGCAGTTATCACTTGCTACTAGATATTTGATTGCATTGAACACCTTAAATATCACTTCCTCAAGTTGAACATAAAGATTTAATTCACATTTTTGGACATCGATCAGATCTCTTCCAGTGGCCAAGAATGGTCTCCCCAAAATGATAGGAACATCCTTGTCTTCTTCCATGTCAAGCACCATAAAGTCAGCTAGGAATATAAACTTGTGAGTCTTGACCAGTATGTCTTCAATGATGCCTCTTGGGTGCTTGATAGATCTATCCACCAACTGAAGAGAAATAGTTGTAGGTCAAGCCCAATTTTCTATAAATTGATAGAGGCATAAGATTAATGTTGGCTCCAAAATCACACAACGCCTTTTCAAAAATAGAATTCCCAATGATGCATGGAATATTGATGCTTCCTCGATCTCTAAGTTTTGGAGGCAGTTTCCTTTGAATGATTGAACTACATTCTTCAATGAGAGTAACCATCTCATACTTTTCTAACTTCCTCTTGTTTGAAAGGATATCTTTCATGAAGTTTACATAACTCGGCATTTGTGCGAGTACATCAGCAAATGGTATATTGATATGAAACTTTTTGAAGACTTCCATGAACTTAGCAAAGTGCTTATCTAGTTTACTTTTCTTTAATTACCGAGGAAAAGGTATTGAGGAAGGTGGTTGCTGAGGAGGCAGTGGTTGTGGCTTAGGAAGGACTTCCATGTGCTCTTCTCATTGCTCACTAGGGGTTCTAATTCTTTCCAACTTTGCAATGTAATTGCTTGACATTGCTCTCGTGGATTAACTTCAATGTTACTAGGCAGATTTCTTTACTGATGATTGCTGAGCAGATTGGCTATCTGAGCCACTTGAGTTTCAAGATTATGAATCCATCCAGATTGATTTTGAATCTAAGTGGTCTAGTTCTGCAAATTGGCTCTTGTATCTTCCATGGACTTGTTTGTATTATTGGTCAACTAGGCTATTACAGTCTCCCAATCTTCCTTCTATTCTTACTTCTACTGCTGAATTCCCTATTGTTGATATCCTTGCTATGTCCGTCCCATATTCTGTTGATTTCTCCTGGAAAAGTTTGGATGGTTTCTCCACCCTGGGTTGTATGTATTGGATATGGGTTGTTTTGTTGCATGTTGAAATTGCCAACAAAATGTGTTTGTTCTAGTTTATGCTATGCAAAAGGATTGCTTGTTTGACATTCTTCACTAGGATGATTGCTTTGGCATAAATCACAACATATTGATGGAGATTGAATGGCATTAACAACCATCTGGTTCTTCTACATTTGTTTTGTAAGTATTGCAACTTGAGCAGTTAGAGAAGAAATAAGATTAATACCATAAACACCTGTTGGCTTCTTTGACATAGCTCTCTCAGTCGGCCATTGAAAATTATGTTGTGGCTATTTCTTCCAGCAGATCGTATGCATCTTCATCTGACTTTATCTCAAAATTATTGGCAGCATTAGTTGGCCTCCTGATTACCGATTGAATGTCGGTTGCTGATGGTAATTGATAATCTCGCATTGGCATGTAAGGAAGATTTGGAGGATTCTAGTTCACTTCTCCTAGATCAGCCATAATGTTATGCAATTGACTGACAACCTCTCTTTTCTCTCTTCTAATTCTTTGAAGAGTGTGTTCTATCTCAGAATCAAAAGAGAGTGAATTAGTGCTTTTAGATCTTCGTATATACTTATGGAGAACCCTAAAAAGAAAACAAGAATTTCAATGAGTAACCAAAGAAGGGAAAATTTGAAGCAAAACTAAAGTTATTTATTTTGATATTGGCACAATATTAGTCCTCTTCAACAACACCAAAAAGTTATTGTGAATTTTTTTTAACACAAGTACATGTGTCGCAAACAAGTAATAAGGAGTGAGTGAGATATTGTTCCCACAAAGACTAAGTTCACCAAATACCAAATTACTCTAACTTTTAGTTTTATTCGAAGGATTAAATTATTATAAGTGAATGTAAAGATGAAAATAGAAAAGATCTAAATTAATGGCTTTTGCAATGATGTGGATTCTAGAAACAATAACACAAATTATGATTTAAAACATTTAGAGGTGTCCGATTTCACCAAATAAATCATATTTAGTTTCATTAATTTTAACAATCAATGTTTGTTCTTATGTTGACAATTAGTTTCTCTTGATTAATTCCTATTACTTCTCAGGTTATAGCAACCTATCTCAATTGGCTAATTTTCTATATCTCCGTGAAAATCTTAACTAATTAAGATGCATTAAGATCAAGAAACTCATAACGTTGCATAAGCTTCATGGTTTCTCTATCATCATGATAATCTTATGGTGCTTAATCATGGTCTAATTTGATTATCGCTTCTCAACCTCAAATTGAATCACAAATCATGTTAAAAGGGCTAGGATTCTATCACAAGCATTAAAATTGGATTAAACACTCAACATAGATAATGAATAACCAAAGAAATGCATTAAACATAATGAAACCAAATACTCATATCCGGCTACATCGTTCCCCTAGATTAATGTGCTTAGCTCATGATATAATCAATGAAAACAATACACATTGTCTTGAACATGATAAAGGAATAAAAATGTATAAGAAAGAACAAGAAGAGATTAGTGAAAACTCTTTGTCAAATAGCGTTCTACCTTCTCTTGCTCTTGCATGAAGATCCCACTCCCAATCTATGTAGCCACCTCTTCTCTCACTGTTTCCAGCTTCTAACCTTGCTAAAAGATGTTCAAGCTCCTCCTCTAGGGTGATCATACTTGCTCTTTATAGTTTCCCAATTAAAAATTATATTTTTTGCAACATTTTCAACATTTTTCAGAAAATTCGGATCTTGCCTCCCAAGCTAGTGCCATGGCATAGACAGATAGTGTCGCAACACTGGTTATGTAGTGTGGGACTGTGTCATGGCATGGTCATCCTATGTCATGACATTGTTCTTTCTGCCACTTTAGTACCGCAGCACTAGAAACCTATGTCGTGGTAGTATGCCTTTGTCTTGCCCTGCAGATTCTTCATTGTTCAATGCTACAGCATTGCTTGTTTGTGCAGCAACACTGGCTTTTCTTTTTGCCTTTTTGCCTTCTTTTTGCCTAAGTCTTTGTACCTTCTTTGTACCTCTTCTTATATTGTAACAATTTTCTTATTTCCTTTGCTCCTTTGTTCTCCTTTGCCTGTAAATACATAACAACCATAAATTTATCAAATTACTAAAAAATAACTCATAAATATACCACAATAAAGCATGCAAAATGCAACATATAAGTGAATAATATTCACTTATTAGGCATCCATTCAAGAGTCGTGGCATTTGGCATTCAGTAGGTGAACATTGCGGCATTGGGGACGTCCAGCATTTGAGCATCGCTGCATTTGCAGGTCGGTGGCATCTCGGACCACCAAAAATCTGACCTTTTAAGGTTGTTTTAGTTTGTTTTAACCCATTCTCTTCTTCTGCCTTTGCTCCTATTCCCTAGCCCGAAAAACCCATCTCTTATACGCCCCATTTTGCATCAATTTTGTGAGAAAAATCATAAAGATTATTCCTGGGTGCAAGGATTCTAGCCTTTACACCCAATTTTTCATCATTTTGGACGATGAAAAATGATGGGAAGATGAGTTTTTATTACATATGGTAAAGATCTTGGATGATTGGAGTGAGATTCTTGCTTAGGGATAGCAGTCATGTCCTAAATTGAAGGTAACATGCTTTTCCCAATTGATTTTTAAGATTTTTCATTTTTAAGGTTTATGCCCAATTCATGAATATGAATTTTGGGGAAGATGGTGGGTAATTAGTGTTGAATTTGTAGGCAAAATAGGTAAAGCATGCTTTTTGATGATTATAGAATGATTTAGATTTGGAAAATCATGATTATGCATTAACCCCATCTGTGAACAATAACCCTAGGGATAAAATTAATATTAAATTATGTAAATTGACTAGGGAATTTGATTTATAACTTGATTTCAATGGTTGTAGTATGATCTAGAGTTGATAAAGGTGATCCTGCATGAATTCTTGTGAGGAGCCATCACTCGTGAATAGGAAACATGGGGGGTTTTGCATAAAATGTAATTATGCTTGTTTATTTAAGTTATAAGAATGATTGGCATGAGAATAAGGTAGATTTGATTATGACATGAAGTAAATGATATTTTTAACCTGCATGACAAAGTGCTTCCATAAGAAAGGCTATATGAGTGACTAGGCAGAAAGTAGCCTGAGAGTGATTATGGAAAAGGATTAAATGTTGGCTTAATATAGTTAGTGAAATTGTCATGTAGATGAATGGGATTATTGTCCTGTATAGGATGATTTGAGAAGGATGAAAAAGCATAATGCTAGTGAGATATGCTTTGGAGGCAAAGACATGAAGTAAGTAGGTTCCCTCTTTCTGATTGGTCGGGATATGAAGTAACCCATTTGTTTGTATCCGGGCATGTTTGTTTTGAATTGGGGATAGTGGATATCCCACACTAGATTACAGATTGACATTTAAATGATTGATCTTTATGCATGATGACATTATTCTTATGTATGGATATTTATTGAATGGGATCAAGAACATCCCATTTAGATTACATAATTGGTATACATTGAAAAATGATATAATGCTTGATTAGTAAGGAATAGTAATTAATCCCTTATATGTATTAGTGATTGATATTATGTGAATATACATGGAGAGAATGGAAAAAATCTATGAATTGTATTGCCATAATGGTATGAGATGACATGACATGATTGCATTCTCAGCTTTTATTTATTTGAGATAGATCATATCTTTTGATTAATTATTTTTTAATATTTTTGCCTACTTATTGAGTTGCCCAGACTCATGCCTCCTTGTTTAATTTTTTTTAGCCAAGAGGCATTGGTGAGCAAGATTAGAAGATAATTATAAAGATTGGATTGAATGTTGGGACTAGAATCATTTTGTATAATTGTATAAAATGGATTTGTATGATTATATTAAATTATAAATGATGTATATTGCATTGTATTGGCATGTCAAAATAATGTAAAATGTATATGATATTAAGATGGACTAGGTTATTGCCATCATGGGATGATATAGATTATGGGCTGTGGGTAAGTTGGGCTAGTTGAGCCAATTATAATTTAATTGATAATTATTGGAAATGTAATTTTATATATGATTAGAAGGGATGATTGTTTTCCAGGTTTTGGATTTTGATATTTTCAAGGGAGACTTTATTGATTTTTTGATAGAAATTTCATTAAAATAAGTAAATTTGGAGGGAAAATAATGAAATGTATTGGTGTCCTGGAAGAGGACCCGAGTACTCCCACCCTAAAAGTGGGGAAGTAGAGGTGAAAACCAAGACAAGTAGCGTAAGTCGCATCTCGGAAGGTGAGGTGTGACAGAATGGTATCAGAGCCTAATAGCTTATCTATGTGATATGTTAAAGTTAAGAAATGAGCCCAGAACCATGATGGCATTTGATTTTTGGAAGAAATAGAAAATGACATGCCAACAAGAAAACATAGGAATGAATGAGAAATGTCAATTATATGTTAAAGGTGTGAGTTAGGTATAAGAGAGTTTGAATCTTAATATAAATGCCACTTACTCATATGAATGGTTATAATATGGCATTGATGATTTTTGATATGAAATAAATATGATAATGTTGTGATGGTCTAGATATGGTTTGATTAAGTATTTGATTAAGATAACATGATAAATATTTGTTATGATCAAAGTAGCTCACCGAAAGCATAGTGATGCTTATATGCATCTTGTTGAATGTTTGCATGTTATTGGTATATAGGATATTGGAAATTAGAAATAATGAATTTGTAAGTTTCATGAATAAGTTTGGGAATCTGAATTCAGTTTGATTTATTTAATTAAATTGTGATAGAATCATTGGATTCCTTTGGTTCAAATGATTGCATGAACTTTATAGATGATTGATTATTTTAATTGAATATGAAATGCTATGGTAATATATTTGTTTGTTAAAAAATATATATATATAGCATATAATTGAAATAGTTTTATAACGAACAATATGTTTGGAATTAGAGGACTCCTTGATGAATTTTGGTTATGATGAATGACATACTTATATATAATTGAATAACTTTGCTTGTGAGTAATTGAATTGAATGAATTGGATAAGGGATTATTGTAAGCGATATGTTTATATTTTAGGTATTTGTTTTGAATGCTGTTCATCCAGCTATTTGTGAAATTGCAGTGTTATGGTAATATTTTATTGTATGATGAAATGATGTAAATTGTAATTAATGAATATATAATCCTCAAGACATGTAATTAAGAATTGAATGCATACTTGGATTGAGGATGTGTGTGGACTGAAGTTTGAATGCCTGCTTGGATGTGAATGCATGTTGGAATTTGGATATTGGTTAGAATACAATTGTTATATAATTGACATTGGAAGTTTATTTTAGGAATGGATTGATATATTTAATAAGTTATATAATGAATGAAATTTAGTGTATTTGTAATGTACAATTGTGTGATATGCCCCATGAGGCATTTGGGTTATGTCATAGGATGATTAGAATTTTGTATGGTGTTGGGATGGCACAAAGGCATGGATATTGTGAAGGTTTGGTTTGACTTTGGTTATTTGACTCAGGTTTAAGCCAATTGGTTATTTAGTAAAATTTGATATTTGGCTATTGGATAAAGATTGGAAATTTGATTATTTGATTGAGTTTAGATATTTTTCCTATTTGACATTTGATTATTTGATTGAGGCCTGGACACATGGCTGAGGTTTATGCTTGTATTTGGATGCCTTTTGGAAATATGATTGATATGTATTTGATATCGGATGCTTGGAAGAATTGGATTGTTGTATATTTGATTTTGGGTACCTACTGGGATGGCTACTTTGGATATTTGGGATCTTGCCCATGCAGGACTTTGTTTGAGGATGCTGCCAGTGATGGCAAAGAGGTCTGATTAGCCTATTGTGTGGGACTACTTTGCTTATTTTGTAGGTTTGGATGGAGAACTTGTGATGTCTAGGTTGCAATGATGGAAAAATACCATGTAATCATGGATTCCGCAACATTTGTAGCCGAATTACATGGATGGACCGGAACACATTGTATTTCTAAGACAATTGAGTCCATTTGGTTTGTGGCTGAGTCCACTATGGTAATGGCAGATGCCATTTGATTATGGCCGTGTCCACTTTGGATTGTGATTGAGACCACTTGGATTGTGGCTGTGCCCACTTAATTTATGGCTGAGTTCACTTGGTTTGTAGCCTCCTGAGCATGGTATTGGTTAATAGCAAGCGAATGAAAGTATGAATACATTAGTTTTTATTGGCCACATGATCGTAGTTCTATTTACATGTGTGAGAATGATTTGGTGATAGATATATGATGGGATTTATGTGGATCATAGTATGGAATAAGATTGTATAACCTAAATTGAGAGACAGTATATATCATGAGTATGAAAATAAAGTTGTATTGTCATTGTTTTATACCATTGTATTAGTATTGGTATATAATATTACGTAGCATATTATCAAGTTACTATGCTTTGGACTTATTGAAATTGTATCTATTAATACCCTATGTGATAGGAAGATTCTTTTTAATAAAGCAGATTATAAAGGTGATGGAATAAAAATTTGATACCTCTATGTTGGAACTTAATGTTTCAAGGATGAAAATTTTTTGTAAGGGGGGTGGTTTGTAATGTCTAAGGCATTAAATTTTGAGACATCGGTGGTGAGGTTACTATCCTAGCCATTAGGCACTTGAAAAGTGGAGTGTGGTATCATGAGCATGGGAAATGATTAAAAAAGTTGTAAAGAAATTGTTATGGAAATAGAATTTTGCAACAAAAATGGTTTCATTAGTAGTTTCTTGGGTAAAATCAACCCAAGTGGTGATTTTGAGTAAAGCCATGGATATGATTAGAGAGACTGGTGTAGCATGATTATTATGTGTAATGAGATATGCATGAGATATAGAATTGAATTTCTGTCATAATTTGAAATTATGAACTTTTAAGTGAAATACTATGCAAAAACAACTCAATAGGTGAATTTTGGTAATTAGCCCCAAATGAGGTGATGAATAGCATGGGAATGTTTCATTTCATTCATTTAATATGTGTGGAATGATTTTTGAGATATTTAAAGTGTCTTATGTGAAATGGGACTATTGGTAGTCTTTTATAAGTGCAAATTTTGAATTTGTTTAAATTATTGGGTTAAGAAAGATAAATTGATATGATTACTAGTATTTGAGGGACATTAATATGCATTTTAATGTGAAATTCTTATGTCAATATTCATTATTAATGAGGGATTAAGGAAATGAGAGAGAATAGGGCACGAAATGAAGAAAAACAGGGCAACAGAGAAGGCAGCAGGCGAGTTTCGCAGCATCTAATCGAGAGTCGCGACATTTAGTATTCAGTAGGTGAGCATTACAACGTTGGGGGCAACCAGCAGTTGAGCATCGCAATGCCCAATTGAGCGCTGTGACATTTGTAGGTCGATGGTGTGTCAGACCACCAAAAACTTGACTTTTTAAGGTTGTTTCAGTTTGTTTTAACCCATTCTCTTCTTCTCCCTTTGCTCCCATGCCCTAGCCAAAAAAATCCATACCCTATATGCCCCATTTTACATCATTTTTGTGATAAAAATCATTGAGATTATGCATGGGAGCAAGGATTCTAGCCTTTACACCCAATTTTCATCATTTTGGATGATGAAAAATGATGGGAAGATGAGTTTTTATTAGACATGGTAAAGATCTTGGATGATTGGAGTGGGATTCTTGCTTAGGGATGGCAACCATGTCCAAAATTGAAGCTAACATGCATTTTCCTATCGATTTTTAAGATTTTTCATTTCTAGGGTTCATGCCCCATTCATGAATACGAATTTTGGGTAAGATGGTGGGTAATTAGTGTTGAATTCTTAGGCAAAACAGGTAAAGCATACTTTGTGATGATTATGGAATGATTTAGATTTGGAAAATCATGATTATGCATTGATCCCATCTATGAATAGTAACCCTAGGGATAAAATTGATATTAAACTATGTAAATTGATTAGGGAATTTGATTTATAACTTGATTGCAATGGTTATAGCATGATCTAGAGTTGATAAAGGTGATATGTGAATTCTTGTTAGGAACGGCCACTCGTGAATAGGAAACATGGGGGTTTTTGCATAAAATTTAATTAAGTTATAAGCATGATTGGCATGAGAATAAGGTAGATTTGATTGTGACATGAAGTAAATGATATTTTTAACCTGCATGACAAAATGCTTCCATAAGAAAGGCTATATGAGTGACTAGGCAGAAAGTAGCCTAAGATTGATTATGGAAAAGGAGTAAATGTTGGCTTAATATACATTAGTGAAATTATGTTGTAAATGAATAGGATTATTGCCCTATATAGGATGATCTGAGAAGGATGAAAAAATGTAAAGCTAGTGAAATATACTTTGGAGCCAAAGACATGAAGTAAGTAGGATCTCTCTTTCTAATTGATTGGGATATCAAGTAACCCATTCGTTTGTATTCGGGCATGTTTGTTTTGGATCGGGGATAGTGGATATCCCATATTAGATTACAGATTAATATTTGTGTGATTTCTTAATTATATGAACATTGGGATATTAAGTATCCTATAGATTGCATTGATTAATCTTTATGCATGATGACATTATTCTTGTGTATGGATGTCTATTGCATGGGATCAAGAACATCCCATTGAGATTACATAATTGGTATAAATTGATAACTGATATAATAAGAAAATGCTTGATTAGTAGGGAATAGTAATTAATTCCTTATGTGAATTAGTGATTGATATTATGTGAATGTAAATGTATATATGGAGAGAATGGACAACAATCTATGAATTGTATTGCCATAATGGTATGAGATGGCATGACATGATTACATTGTCAGCTTTTATTTGTTTGAGATAGATCATATGTTTTAGATTAATTATTATTTAATAGTTTTTCCTACTTACTTAGTTGCTCGGACTCATGCCTTCTTGTTTAAATTTTTTTAGCTAACCGGCATTGGCAAACAAGAGTAGAAGATAATTATGAAGATTGGATTGAATGTTGGGATTGGAATCATTTTGTATAATTGTATACAATGATTTGTGTGATTGTATTAAATTGTAAATGATGTATATTGTATTGTATTGGCATGTAAAAATAATGTAAAATGTATATGATATTGAGATGGACTGGGTTATTGCCATCATGGGATGAAATAGATTCTAGGTTATAGGTAAGTTGGGCTAGTTGAGCCAATTATAATTTGATTGATAATTATTGAAAATTTAATTTTATAAATGATTGGAAGTGATGATTGTATTCTAAGTTTTGGGTTCTAGTATCTTCAAGGGTGACTCTGTTGAATTTTTGATACAAATTTTATTAAAATTAGTAAATTTGGAGGAAAAATAATGAAATGTATTGGTGTCCTAGAAGAGAACCTGAGCAGGTGAAAACCAAGGCAAATAGCCCAAGTCACACCTCGGAAGGTGGGGCGTGACATTATGGTACTAACAAGTTATTTTTCAAAGTGTTGCAGAAACTAACTTATAAAACATACATATGCACTAAGAAAATAAGAAATCAATGATTTTTCATGGAAAAAAAGTATAAAAAGCCTAAACAAATCACACTCTAGTTTTTATGGGAAGAAAACCATCTAAATGCTTCAAAAATTACAAGTTTTGAACTTCACAAGAAATCTTAGATGCATAAACATAACTTTGAAAACTTGTTAGAAGAGTTTTGAAGATACTTTAAAAGATTCTAAAGATTTAGAGGACATTTCAAAGGTTGCACAAAGCAAAAAAAAGTCTAAAAGCTTCAAAGTCAACTTTAGAGGAAAAGCTAGTGGTTCAAAGATCATTTCTGAAGTGTGTAATGAATCTGAAAATTTTAGAGGATAAGTTCAGAGGAAGGAATACTAGTTTTAGAGGCTTAAAAGACTGGCTAGAACTCATCTCAAAACATGAAAGACTTTCAGAGGATACTTCAGAGGATAAACTTTAGCTTCAGAAGCCTATAAAGCTAGTCATAAGTAGTAGTTGAAATTTTCGACGTTTAGAGGAAATTTTAGAGGTTGGAAATCAACCTTCAGAGGTTTGAACAACCTTGTTAGATCGCACTTCATCTACAAAGCAGAGTTTAGAAATCTAAATGGAATATTCAAAGCTCTTAAATTTAATGCAACAATGGTAATTGACAAAGCTACCAGACCTTCAAAGGTTTGAAGTTAAACTTCATAATTTTGAAGAGTGTTCATTGGAAAGATTGCTTTGAGTAGTAAAAGCAAAATCTAAAATGGTTCAAAGGTTTCCAAAAATATAGCAACAACAATTTTATCCTCCAAAACATAAATAGAGATTAAATTCTCTAGAAAAAGTTAGTTGAGTGATTAAAAGAGCATTTAAAAATGTCATGCCCCACTTTTCAAAATATAACATTCTATTTGACACTACATTTCACCTCAATTTCTCCACTTTTAAGATGGGATCCTCGAGTCCCATTTTGGAACTTGACTATTTTCTTTAGAAAAAGGACAGAGTATCTCCTAAATGTTTAGGATTTAACCTATAAAATTATTCATTAAATCAAATAAAACACTAATATACATTCTAAAATATCTAACCACATACCCCCAACCCTAGATCTTGGTAGAATAATGATGACAATATGCATCTTTAAAATCAATTAACAAACTGATAATTAGTTTATTAAGACATGCCACTATTAACAATATACATTAGTCTAGTTTCTCCAATATCAAATACACCTCAATTAAAAATCAATTAATTACAATCATACAGATCCAAATAAAATCCTAATTATGCTAAAACACCAAGGGGATTTTAACCCAACCATGGTATGGCTTCAGATCCTGCTCAACAGTTCCAACCCACAGTTGGAATTCTTTACCTGTCATATCAACTAAAAAAAATAAACAAGAAGGCGTGAGTTCAAACACCTCAGTAAGTAGGCATAATATGCCAATCATACTATGAGGATTATGTCCTCATTATCCTAATCCAATAATCAAGGAATGACATTAATCTCCAGATTCTGACTAGCCATATTCTCAACGAATATCCATACGGCTCAATCATCCATCCAAAAACATAACCAATAGTATGAGGATTACAATCCTCATTGTTCAAAATATGAAACTAAATCAATGATAAGAATCTATTCCCATCAATTCATATCAAATAGGCAATCATTATAATTCCCATTCAAGCAAACAATTACCTATGTAATTGATCATCAAAGTAATCATATAACTAAGGGATATTTTCTATTCCTCACATCAACATTCCTATCAAATTAATGTATCCAATATTCCAACCCAAGGGATACTCATTATCCCTGTCAGCCAAATAACATCAATCTTAACAAGATGGAATATCTATTATTCCCAACCAAAACATCCAAATCAATGAGATATTCATTATCCCTAATCAATCATACATTCAAACAAAGCAAAGGGGTACATACTTACCTTAGGCCTTTAGCTCCACCCACATTCCACAAGCTTTGTCTTTTCCTCCTTAGATCATCCTGTATAGAGTCAATGCCAATTATAATACATCATTTATAGCCAATCTCAGGTTATAATCATTAAACATATACTAAACACTAATTAACTTCGGGTTTCTTCACAATTATCATAAGAAACCTTCTTGTCTGACATATTTATCTAATATATCACATGGTTAGTAACATGTAAACAACTCAATTAAGCTTTTAGGCTATTTAATTCATCTCTTACATAGCCTATTCACAAAAATCCTCTTTAGAGCCTAACTAGGGCATAGCCCAAAACTCAATTCTACTGAAACCATTCCATATCTGATCTAAAAAAATACTAATCATGCCATTAATCATTTACCCCATGATTAATTCAACAAAAATCACAAATTCCCCAAAATTTACTATTCATCAAAACCCTAGCTTTGCCGAATCTCAAATTTCTAAAGCCAAATCATGGTAATCATTGTATTAAACCATTCTTCCATGAATTTATAAGCATATACATCAATTTAAGCCTCAAAATACACTTTTCTCTAAAATCCTAAAATCTGAAATCAAAGATTCAGTTGAGAAATCGAACTTACCATCGCTTACAAGCATAGTCGTCCTTCCCAAATGAAGGACCAACCTCCCAACTCCACTTTGCTCCATCAATTTGGAGGAAATTAGCTCATTCTTCCATTTTATCTCATTTTTCATGATTCAAATGGGTGAAAATTGGGTTTAACTAAAAGATCACAAGTTTTTCTAGCTAGGCAAGATGATTTCCTAGCTA
Source organism: Pouteria campechiana (assembly GCA_036873735.1). Classification (NCBI taxonomy): domain Eukaryota; kingdom Viridiplantae; phylum Streptophyta; class Magnoliopsida; order Ericales; family Sapotaceae; genus Pouteria; species Pouteria campechiana. The sequence continues at coordinate 35,247 of JAYJMB010023319.1, forward strand.
AATAGGCAATAAACAAAGCTAAATGGAGTTAGGGTATGAAAGGGGAAGAAACAAAATGAAACAGGATGAGAATGGCTTGAAATGGGACAAAGAGACTTTAAAAAGTTGGGTTGCTGGCACTCTCCAGCCGCCTGCCATTAGATCGTAGGTGCTTGGGACCGCAGTCAGTATGGTAGCCGCCCACCACCGTCCAACGGGGTTTTCTCCTCAGATTCAACCACAGGCACTTTCCTAGTTGCCTGCCATACCAGGCAGTCTCCCCTATTTCCATTGTTTTTAAACATATTATTATATGGCTAAGCCCGGTTATACAAAAATTAACACCCTGGGTGTTACAACAAAGCATTCAAAATTTTCTTCCAAGTTTCAACTTCCACTTCTCTAAACTCTGAATCAGCATTCAAAACTCAATCTTCATCCAACTTTAAGGAGTTTGAAATTCTTCTTGTTATTATAGATTTATTTATTTACTTGTTCTTAAATTTTGTACACATTTGCCTAAGTAAGAGGCTTTCTTCATTTTAGAAGTTATTTATTATTTTCATTTTCGTAAGCAGGGGCTTGAAGTTTTTCCATGTATTGAATTCAACAAGTAGGAAAGACTTGCTATGACTGTAAGAGTTTGTTGGTGAGGTCTGGGAAACCAACATGTGTTTCTTAGCATGTGTTAGTGGAACTAGAGTGCTGTAAGTAAGACTAACTCAAAGAAGTAGAGTAGGAACCTTGCTTGGGCCAAACCACTATAAAATAAACTGTCTCCCATGTTTTTTCATTTTTTTTGATCAGTTAGCACAAATTATTTTAAATTTGGCCAAAGTTGTTGAAAGCTCAATCCCCCCTTGAGCTACCTTAAGTAAAGGATCAACACGAAGTAAATCAAACTACTACTGCATGAGATGTTGACCTTGTCTAATAGTCCCAACTTTCTCTCTAAGTTTGCTAACCTCCATAGACAGATGGACGTAGGTTGAAGAAGGTCTAGAAGTGGGAACTGCAGGTGAAGCCTAAGAATATGATGAGGCTCGCTTTGTAATCAGACTACCTCCATCATGTTTCTCCTCTCTCTCCTCTAACTCTTCCTCCCCTTGGGAGGGAGTTCTCTCATCTCCTTCTTCTTGAACCAAAACTCTTTACTTGGCTTGGATTTAATGATGAACATATATAACCAGCTAAAGTTTAATGATGAGCAAGATCACATGAGTGAAAGTTTAAGCTATTAATCAATATTTCCCAAGTGTGCAGTAACAAATAATGTATAAGGGAAATAACATAAGTGGATAGCGCATTCAAGACTATATTAGAGACAAGATTCACTAGTTTATAAGGAAAAAATGTAAATGCTCAAATGAGAAAGAATGATACTAAAACATTGAAGAACAATGTGTGAAACAACCTCCTAATATGTCTCAAAGCACTGCCAAAGTAATTCAAACAAGTGCCAAAACTCATATAGAAACATGGCTTGAAAATGGAGAAAACAATCTAAGTTCTAGACTCAAGCAAAGAGTTGGATATTGAAGAAGGAAGTTCAAACACCCCATGACCAATCTTGGACATGGAATCAATTTGAACATTATTGAATAAGAAGCCAAGACACTGGACATTGCAAAGCCATTCTCAAACATAGAATCCAAACTCGGATACTATTGAAGACTAAAGAAAGAAAGCAAGTATGTTAAGAAGTCCAAGTCCAAAAATCTCAAGTGCTAAATCTCAGACATCACCATTGGTGAAGTATCATGTTCAAAATATTAACTTTGGACATAGCTAACTCACTTTTCGACATAGCCAGGATCAATCCGTGTGACCAAGTGTAACTCACACCAATCCAAGTTTGAAAATTTAACTCCGAACATGGTGATTCATTTTTGGACATGGTGATTCCCTTTTAGACATAGTTGAATGAAGTCTGTTGTAAAGTGAACACTATTCCAAATTTGAAATATTAACTTCGAACATGGCTATTCAATTTCGGACATGACGGTTCATTTTCGGAGAAAGTTTAGAGAAGTTTGTTTCAAGATGAATGACTCAAGCAAGTTTTAAATCTAAACTATGGAGATAGAGACTAAACTCAGACATGGCCAAATAGAACTCCGTAAGAGAGCTTTAACAGGTAGAAAATCCTGTCAACAATGGGCAAAATTTGAATTCAATTTTAGAAAGAGTAAAGAGAGGCCGTTTCATGAAGTTTCACAAGTTAGAAACTTAGAGAAATTTTTTGAACCAAAAAGAGCATTTACTTTTAGGCATTAAATTTTTCTTCCAACTCCACTACACAAAATTGCCAATGTGCATTCAAAGAACATTCTTTGCAAGTGATTAAGGGAATATATCACTTTGTATTTATTGTGATACATTTATTTTTGTTGCATTTAATTATGTATAAACTCAGCCTATGTAAAAGACATTTCTTATTGTACATTTTTTATTGATTGGGATAGCAAGCAAGGGGCTTGGTGATCTTGTATAAGTTTTGTTGGTGAGCTTTGAAAACCAATGTGTATAAATTTATTGGTTAGCTTGGAAACCAATATGTATAAGTTGTTGGTGAGCTTTGAAAACAAATAGTTGTAAAAGTTTGTTGGTGATCTTGGAAAACAACATGGGTAAGTTGTTGGTGAGCTTGTAAAACCAACAAGTGTTTAGTGAAACCTGAGTGTAACAAGGATTACTCAAAGAACAGAAATATGTACCGTGTTGTGGGCTGAAGCTTTATAAAAATACTTATGTGCTTTATGTTGCATGATTGATTCCTTACTCTTTTCAGCACCTTGATTTCATATTGGCCAAAATTTTCAATAGCTAAATTCACCCCCCCCTCTTGAGCAACCTTAGAATGGGAGCAACAATTTGTTTCAGAGCAGGCTCAATAGTAGTTAATCTTGATTACCAGTTGCTTTGACTGCTTGAAGTGGTCCCTATGGCTAACACATTCCACAACACATGATAGAAGGGCAGTTAACCACCAAACCCCCATTTATTGATGGCACCAATTATGGGTACTTAAAGGTATGTATGCAAAACATTTTGATAGCCACTGACTATGAGTTGTGGCAAATCATTAAAGATGTCAAGACTGTCATGAACACAAAAGATTAATGTATTGCTGAAGACATTGTATTAGTAGAGAGATATGCTAAAGTTAAGAATAGCCTTTACTATGCACTATCACCTTGTAATGCCCTACCTTCTGAGGCAATATGTTCCATATTTCTCTATTAATTCACTATAATTCTCACTTTTAGGGTGGGGGTGCTTGGATCTAATTCTATTACACCCTGCCCTGGACCTATAATTTTCATTATTTCCCCTACAAATTTCCTAATTTTAAGAGAATATTTTGCCAAAATTTTGGCAGAGTCTACCCTGAAATGTGGACATCTATACCTGTCATGCAATTTATTATATAATTTCTAATATCCATATCTACAATTTCTAATATAAACCATAATTCAAGACAATTAACCATAAACCAATACCCACAACTAATTGTCCAAGATCGGAACCGATCATGATGGCATTGTATTCTAAGGGGAATCATACAAATCTATTTATTATCATCATGCCACAATTAATCTATCAGGACATGCAACTAGATCTCATTTACACTATTTAAATCCATCTAACTACAATTCTACAAGTTCAATTGCATTAAAATTATACATCACTTGAAATCTTTGAATACAAATATACAATTACATCTGAATTTCAAATCAAAATTATTCTATCATAAGAACAATGTTTTCAACTTCCTCACCAATCCCAACCCACAATTGGGATTCTTTACCTAACCTGCTAGCTAAAAATTAAAATATGAAGCTATGAGTTTAGACAACTCAGTAAGTAGGCATATATATACAATACCAAAATAGATGAATATGAATTAACAAAGTCAATAATCAATCAAATAATAATTCCAAATTTTGCAAACAAAGTCATAGTCAATTTCAATATACAATTAATGCAACAATACCAATGAAATTGCATAACAAACAGGATAATGTCACATTGTCCCTATGTTCATAATACATAATCCTTCATCCTTATGATATTATCTTATATTCAATTCATTCTCATTCATTGCATCCAATCCAACCAATAAGTACTCATCATTTCTACAAATTATAATTATTACTCCTCTCAAGGCCATTAATTCATAGCCACTCTATACCCATTTGCATAACAATACATATTAGCCCCATTATGAGTTAAGCATTAACCCATCAATGTCATAAATTTTGCAATACCAGTATAGGGAAAACCCTTGGGATAACTACTATCCCTATCATCTACATTCATACATTTAGATAAATCATATAGTATAATGCATACCATTCAATACATCCATCAAAACAAAAGCCTACTTACCTTTATATAAAGAATCCTTTTCCAACTTCTTAGGTTTTATACTTTCCTATTTTATTCAATGATCCTGCACATACAACCATAATACAATACACTTAACCTGTAATTAACTATCAAACAAACCAATTATGCCTCTAATATCATCAATTTACTACTAAATCTTGTTTACACAAAATCCCCTTTTTAAATCTTCACTTCCTAAAATATTCATCTTGTATGTGACATGATAAACACTTAAATATCTTTAAAACAATCTTGACTAAGCTTTTAATTCTCTCAAATTATGACTCACATAGCCCATAAAGAAAAACCCCAATTAGGTCATAATAAAAAATCTGATTTCAAATGTCCAATTCACCTCATACAAATCCTAAAACAATTTCAGTCATGAATTACACATTTCCCTATGGTGTTCATACCCAAATCATAAAATTTTCCAATTTTTACTATTCATGAAACCCTAATTTAGTATGAATCATGATTTCATAAGTCCAATTAAGTTCCAAAAAACCATTCAGTAAAAAG
>JAYJMB010023330.1:0-40131 GCA_036873735.1 Pouteria campechiana
GGGAGGGTGGGGGGGATGAGAGGAAGCTGAAGAAAAGGAAGAAGAAAAAGAAGTGTAATTTGGAAGTTTAGAAAAGAATAAATATCCATGTGAGGAGCATGAGCCAGAAGCACGTTTTGGACAAGTTGCACCCAGTTAGGACCAATGTTATTAAAATGGGATTGGACTGGCCAGTGTGACTGGTTTAATTGTCTGGTGCAATCCACCCTGGTTACCAGTTCTAGCTTATGAGCCGGATTAAACCAGAAGAACACGTGATCAAACCAGTTTTCTGACTGTCTGGTTAAACTGGTTAAAAAAATAAAATAAAAAATAAACTAATCTAAAACAGAAAACCCCTTAGCCAACTTCAAGTGTCCATCTCTCTCTCCCTCTTCATTTTTCACTCTCATAGCTCCCTACCACCCCCTTCATCTCCCTTGCTGCCACACCAGAACAATGACATTATTGGTCACCAACATTCATTCCAGCTCATGCGGCAACCAGTAACAACTTGGATCACTGCAAGATTGGAAAACTTTCAGTTTTTCACCTAATTCGGCAACCCGCTGCCTCAGAAACCCATTTCTTCTTCATTTACCACAGAGAACCCATTCCAACCACTTAAAAGGCTTGAAGAGGCCCCAATTTTTTGAAAAATCAAAGAAAAAGGAAAATCCCTTTGTTGCCCTGTTTGAGACGAAACTGAAAAGTCCTACTGCAACCATCAAACCTATCATCCTGCAACCCAAACAATTGGGAATTGACTCTTGAAGGATCCAAGACCACCAATTTTACTATAAAAAAGATGAGTCCTTGCTTTGATCTTGAGAGGAGTAGAGAATTCAGGTATAATTTAACATTTCAAACGAATATTTTTTTATATTCGAAGTTGTTAAGTACATAACAATATGATTCTTAAATATATATATTTTGTACGTCATTTTCCAGGGATTTCATATTTGATGCATTTTTTAATGAAATATTGAATATAGACTGAGTTTTCTATTAAATGTTCAATGATAATTGTTAATGCATTTATTAGTGATAATTGGAGTTATTAATGCATTTAATATTGATACTTGTTTTCTAGTTTTGAGCTATAATGTGTCTGACACGTAGATACATTTATTACCTTTTAGAATATTGTAAATAATTTTAAATTTATAAAAAACTTATTATAGTATAATTTTGAAATTTCGTATAACAATGGTTAGGACGGTGCATACAGGTAGCTGAATGATTATATTTAATGAATTATCAAGATTTTAATTCATACATTTTTATCAGAAACTATTGCAGTCTGATTTGTACTAGATGCTCTAGAATTTTCCCAAGTGCATTCCATAAGCAAAGGACGTGCTTGGAATTGCAAGACAAAGCAGTTAGGAAAGTTCATTCTGCAGAGAAGTGACTTAATTATACTTCTATAAAGGACAATAGCGTTCTTCTCAGAAATTTTCCAAGATTCCGCTTCCATAGACACTCAAAAATTTATCTTATAGAAATAATTAAATGATTCAAAGAATGGAGAAAAAAACTCAGAAATCATAAAGAAACAAAGTTAAAAGGAATTAACGGACTCAAGAGGGTAGTCAACAAACTGCTTAAGAACCCAAGCCAAAAAAGCAAAACACATTTTAGCACTTGGAAACAATTTATAAAGGCTCATAAAGAGAAGCAAAAAGATTATTGTCGCATTTGGCTCAGATAGACTATAGACCTATAAGATTAGAAACACTCCACAAAGTCTTCATATTTTGGAGATGTAGCAGTGATCCCAACATTTTCGTATGTTGTTCAAATTCTGTTACACATTGGGATTGCTAGCCTGTCTCCCACAATTTTGATAGCAAGTCACACTGCCACAGAGAAAATATAATCCTGACATCACCCAACAACATTGGAAAAAGAAGAAAATTCCTTTAAAGTGCTGTTGCCATGATAAAGCATGAACAAGTAAGATAGAGGCTCTCACATACCCCAGTCAAGTGATTCACATGGTTGTAATAATCATATGCCCATCAATGTTTCACCAACTAAACATGTGAAGACTTGATTGTCAGTCAACCATATATGACCAAGTTAGCTGAGTTAAACTTGGAAAACGTGAAAAGGAGAAGAAAAATAGATTTTCTTCAACATCCATGTCAAACATAAGGTTGCAATTCGGTTTGTGTCAACCCATAACCCAGATAACCCAACCCGTTTATAATTGGGTGAGGATTGAAAAGACATTTAATGGGTTAGAAATGGGGTAGCATTCAACTAGAATAACTAAACTGGTTGGTCACAGGTTGAGGTTTGTCCAATCTGTCAACCCAGTAGCCAAACCCATTTACCAACCTGTTAGCAACCTGACTACAACCAATAATTGGAAAAAAAAAAAAAAAAAAAACTCATACATCTGATTTTTCACACATTTCCCTCTCTGCCTCCAATACTATCTTCAAACACTTCCATTCCTGACCTCACACCTCTGCTGCAACCTGCCTCCTGTCCCCATCCCCAACCATACGCATTTGCTCCCCATCCCTGACCTGAGGCCTCTGCAACCTCCCACCCTCAACCTCACGTCGCTGCAACCTCATATCCCCATCCCCGTACTCACACCTCTGCAACCGCCTCCCGACCAGCCATTCCCAACCATAAATCCATGCCATCTGCGACCTGCCTCCCACCTTGACGCCACCTCTGACTCCGACATCTCCATCCTTATTCATCCTTATTCATTCATTCGTCCTTTGTTTTTTTTAATATTATTAATATTACCATCTTGAGATTAGGGGCATAAAAATATTGCTCTGATATGTTTGTATAATTTTAACAACTCATTGTTTCATTTCTTTGATATAATTCAACGCGATTGCAGCCCAAATTTTCAACCCATGGTCAACTTGCAACCCAACCCAAATTTGATGAATGGGTTAGGGTTAGGGTTGACTCCAACCCAACCCATTGCACACCTAGTCAGGCAACCCCTGTCATCCATGGGGAGAGCCATGTCTAGAGCAGAAAAGAAGTTTAACAAAATGATCATTTTGTCTCAAGTTGCTAACACTGGGAGATAATAAAAAGAACAGCTCCCATCTACTAGGATTGGAACTCAGGGAGATTGTCTACCTCCTTCCCAACAGCAATACTAATAATCTGGTAAAGGCCAAAAATGATTCCACAATAATATCACACCAAAAACATGATTTCCTCATAACACCAATTGATGGTTTTACAAAGAAGCTGCCTGAAACAATGCTCCATAGAGGCAAGAGCATATAGGCAACCAACGCTTGTCCTCCTAGTACATCTCTTGTCAAATTATCAGTTCCTACTATGTTTGTTGTCAAATTATCTGTTCCTAGCATCTGTCTTGATTTCTCCCACAATCATTTTCCAAAAAAGGATAGTGCCCATGTATTTGGGTCCTTTAAAGCTTTCACAAGTAGGCTTATGAACTTCACCACTATTCGTGAGACAAATTTTTCCATTATCTTCTACACCTCCCTCCTATGGTGAGTCTCTCTGCACCTTTTCCTGTCCATTGAGCATATTGTTCAGGACATGAAATATGACAATGCATTCTTCACAATACAGTTGACAATGCTGCTGGAGCTCAAACAGGCCATATTCCACAGCATTGCATAGCACAGCGCACAGGCAAACAGATACAAGTGTTATGAGTGACACTTACCAGTTGACAAAGCCATACAGATAGTTATTATGCATGATACATAGTTGTCAACTACACACTCTAAAAAGCGCCCAATATATGGTGTGTGGATCTAGAATAGAAATTAATACCTGATTAAGCATTTGGTTCTTCAGCCGTCCCACAACTAAATGCTCTAAAATCATTTTCTTTTTAGTCAGCTGCATCATCCTTTCCTCAATGGTTCCACGAGTAATGAGCCTAAAAATCATCACCTGCAATACAGCAATCAATGATCACAAGACAATCTCCTCAATGCATTGAAAAGCACTAACAAGGTCATCAACACCAACTTTATTTGTCTGCCCAAGTCGGTGGGCCCTAGCCATTGCTTGCAAATCAGCATGTGGATTCCAATCACTGCAGGGTACCAGTAAGAAATAGTTAGGTCAAAGCATGAGGAAAGAAAAGAACATGAGAACCAATGATGAGTTTTTATAAGCAAGAATTGCAGAAAAAGTAACCTGTCATATATGACCACTGTATCAGCAGTTGCAAGGTTAATGCCCAAGCCCCCAGCTCGGGTTGAAAGCAGAAAACAAAATCTTGTGGAATTCTTTGCATTGAAACGATCTATGCGAATTTGTCTCTCAACTCCACTAACCTTGCCATCAATGCGCTCATAGCTCCATTTCTTCCAAGAAAATGCAAGATAACATTAAACCAAACATGCTGGAACTACCAAAAAATCTAGTATCAGGATATTGAATTGTTACCAACACAACTGCAATTTTCCAACACTGGCTAAGCCCAGCCTCACAGTTATACCTTGCAAGTCAAGTAATCTTCCAGAAGGTCCAACATGTGTTGAAATTGTGTGTATATTAGAACTCTATGACCTTGCTCCTTCAGCTTCACCAACATTTTATCCAACAAATTCAATTTGCCAGAAGACTCTAGAAGATGTCTGAAAATTAACAGATGTAACATAAACACAGGATAAAGAAATTTTCGATAGAAACATCATTATATGACTTTTAGCCATTACAAAAACAGGGGCATTTTTTTGCAGTCTGAACTTGATTGATTTGGCTAGAGCTTATTGGCTGCTGACTAATGAGCAGCTAAAGCTGGTAAGTACTGGAATCAAATAAGCAGAAATTGTCTGATACAGCTGAAGTAAATCACTTACAAGTGTTAAGTTGCATTTGATAAGGTTCAAGTTGAAATGTTGAAATAATGGATAAAAAACTGAATTGCCTTCGTAAACCCCAGGCTATAACTTGTTAACTGTTATTTAAGACAACATAGTGAAACATTTGGATGTACTGAAATAAACAGTTTTAATAAATGTAAATTTGACAAATAAATATAAAATTCTAAAAAAGGAAAAATTTTAAGCTTAACTAACAAGCAATTTAAGTAATTACAACTCTATTTGAGTCAAAGATACACTGCATGCAAAAATTTGAGTCATTGGATTCTCCTAATTTGATCTAGATCAATTGAGATTTTCGAAAATCCTTATATCAATATTTTAAAGTAGCCAAATCATGAAAAATTGGTAGCCCAATTCTATATAGTTGTATAAATTTACTTACTTAAGGGCCCTAAACAATTATTTAGGTCATGGGGTCCCCCGTATTTCATTGGATTGATGATTTTTAAAGATCTCTAAATCTAAGTTCCAAACAACATTTTGCCAAAATGAGGAAAAGTGGTTCCGATGTTATTTAGATACAGAGATCTTCATTATTAAGGACTAGAAGTAACTTGAAGTCTCAACTGCATAGATTAACGAGTGCTTAAAGCTTGTCAGTCAAAATGGGATTACAAGCCGCTTTCGTAAGCTCCCTCAAGAGATTTTTTTTTCTTTGAGAAGCTTATTTAAAGCAAATAAACCATGAGTCCCAAAAAATAAGTCAAATCAAAAAAAAAAAACCTATAGATTTGTACTAATGTTCCAGTTGTAAAACAAATTACATAATAAACCCATACAGGCATAGAATTGATATGAGTATTGCAATTATAAACACATGATAGTCAGACTGAACCAGTGCAACACTGATTCCAGGCCCAAGCACAGCAAATGGCAGCTAACCATTAGTGTTACCTGTTCATACATCTTCCCTTTCTCCTCTCCCTCCCCCTCCCCCTCCCCAGCTTTCTTATACAAGATCACTATGGTTAAAAGCTGTCCTTGGAAGCATTGGCTATGCAATTTAAAGCTGCAACATAACTTCCAAAGAACCCAAGCTGTTTTTCTAATCTTCTAGAAAGGGCGAAAATAGGCCGCAGAGATAGAAAGACATGAAAATGGCCATTTTTCATGTTGTATTATGCAACACAGAAAGGCTAGGAGCCAATGATAAAGAACCCAAACCAAGAATCCATAGATAAAAGGCCATGCAGTAAACCATCTTAGAGAAAGGGATGTCCTGCTACCAAACAGATAAAAGAGAAACAAAAGCAGAGGCACCAGTAAACTCTCTTAGCACACTGGAAAATCTTGGAATAAATGACCTGCAGGCTTGCTTTGCTCACTCCTTGTTGACAATGGAGCACTCAGAAAATATGGCCATAGCAAATTTCTATTTTCTGTAGCAAAGTTCAATTGTCTGGAGGTTGCAAAACTTATCAACTGACAAGTGCTGATAAATAGATGGATGGATGGATGGACCCCTCAAAGGTTATAATTGGATCTCTCAAGCATGCTTGGTCCTTGGATTGCTCATAGACTCGAAAAGAAAAGGAGTTAATCACTGTCTGTTAGCATAACTGAATTGCAGATTCCATTTTCCAGAGTGTTGCTATTACAGTAGGTGAAACCTTATTTTAAGACAATTTCAATCTATTTCTTAAACCATAGTACCCAAGGTATGGAAAATAGCAATATTTGCTTTCAAAACTTCTCCAATAATCAAAACATGTAAAAAATTTTACTTTCAGTTAAACTCCACAGAATTGGTCTATCCAAATGTGCCCTTGGGGAATAGTATTCATCCCCTGCATCTCATGATGGCCAGAATCTCCTACAGCAATGGGGCTTACTATGATGCTATCAGAGTGTGGAGCATAGAAAAAGGGATAGGCTTTTCCCTTTGTATGGAGGTAACATGAAGGACTTATCTGCCTTTGTAATCCGTCTGTGCACTATATTGCAGATTATGATTTGCTTGAAGGAGCGAGAGAAGGCCCATTCTTAGCCAATGGAAGGCAGGGAAAACAAGCCTGACAGGTCTGCTCTAACAAAAGTAAAATAAAAACATTTGAACCATACTTGTAAGCTTCATTTGGATCCTCTATATCTGGCTCTACACCTTCTAGCATGTATGCATGACAACAGAGCTTGCGTAGTTCCATAACCACATTTATAAGAGAAATCTGAAACCAGAAAAATACTTCATGGTTATCTACCCAACAAAAATAGATCAGAAGGAAATGACTTGCACCAACTGTTGAGCTATACCTGGGCACCACCACGTCGAGCTAGTAACTGGTAATTACGAGTTAGAATGGCCTTGTAGTATTCTTTCTGCAAGCTGCTAAGTTCAAGACGTAAAATGAGCTCCTTCTTTGGAGGAAGATCCTTCATGACATCCTTTTTGACTCCTGTGAATATACATGATTGCAATTCTCATGTTTCCAATTGGAGTGACAACATATTAAACAAAAATTGCGAGCTTGTGCCAAAACCTCAAATCTACATGCATTAATATGACAATAGTTGCAGACAGCCATCAGAACGCTTAGTAATAAATAATTCCATAGTGACTGCAAGAAGTTTAGCAAAGAACTAAAAAACTTAAACAAGTGAAAAGATGGTTAACGCTTCCAAAGCAACTCCTCTCTCACGAACCTAAAAATAATACCACAAAGTTCTCAAATATAGGTCCATTTTTGCTTCTAACACAAAAAATTTGACTTTACTTACTGGTGATGCACTTTGCATCCTTTGACTTGGTGCAAATTCTTATTAATAAAGGAACAAATGCTTCTGTGCTATATGCCAAAGGCCAAAATCACATAGTGTGTTTATGAATAATCAGCACTGGCAACCATTAATAGAGCCAAGTCAACTTATAGCCACAGCTCTGACTAAATGAGCAAACAGACTACCAAACAGTGCTAAACCCAACCAATGGGATGCACCTCAAAAGTCTTGAGCTGCATATCCAAGCTGGTTGATTCTTTAAACTTGAGAAAAGAAGTTGGCCAGGTTTGATCCTGCTTCTTAACATGCCTTTTATGGGATGTATTTCCAAGGGTAAACAAACAAGCAAAACCAGCACACTTGAAAAGTTCTTGCTTCTTTAATGTTTTGCATTCCTTCTAGCCAACTTACAAACCTAAGATAGTATCCACATCATAGGCCACTACATGAATCCTATTATGCCATTATAATCCATCCTGATCTGTCCTCTGTCAGCATACTTTCATTAACAAATAAGAAACATCTAAACATGATACAAGTTAAGGTAAAAATCACCAAATGACGGAAAACAGTTGCATCCATACTTCGAAGTAGATGTGGTGCCAGCATTTTGTGAAGCCTTGCAATCTGCTCTTCTTGATTGATATCTTTGAATTCCTCTTGAAACTCCTCTAAACTTGAAAACTACATGTTTTTAGCATGTAATATTTAAGTCAGTAAAAATTCAGTTCCATGAGGAAGTCATGAGAACGGCACATTTTTAGCATATAATATCAAAGTCTACAAAAATACTTCCATGAGTAAGTCCTCGGAACAGAATTTGCTTCGGTTCCCAAGTGTTAGGATGAGAAGTTCTAAATGCAACTTAGAACAATAATAATAAGCTCATCAATGTAACACTTACCTTGCCAGCATCAAGAAAGTGCATCAGCATAAATAATTCATCCAAGTTGTTCTGGAAAACAGAGAAGGATTAGCCATGATATTCACTGGTCTACTATCAGCATCATGCAATTACAGGTTGGTGGGAAATTTCTATGCCAAAGAAACTGGTCTAAAATAAGGATCACAAAAAGTATCACTGATATGAATAAAATTAAGATTTCCACATGGCTACCAAAAGCATCGGCATGATCAAAACTTTAGCAAAATGGATGCAAACCAATTAACAAAGCCAGGACCCTTACCTGAATGCAATCACAAATAAAGAGGCAGAGAAAGGAAAACAGATATTTTTGCCAATGTTAAGCTTCTCAAAGAAGACAATAATCTTTTAACAACATTTTACCGGCAACACTAAATACCACAATCCTGAGTTGTAAACCCAACCACGCTGAGAAATCATTTGTTCCTGATCAATATTATAGTAATTCTTATGGGGCTGTTTGGACCAGTGTTCTTGATGTCCATATTATCAACGTTATTATCATCAATAATATTGTTTCATCATCCTAACAATACAATAAATTACTTGAAAACGGTATTATCTAAATTTTACATGAAAAATCGATAAAATCTATGATATTATCTATATTATCGCAATTTATCAACAATATCTTGAGATATTGTCGATTTTATTGTGGTCTTAAATGATAAAATCAATTTGGGTCATAAAATACCCAATGTGGACACAATTTGGCTTCCGATCACCCCAAACCCGTTTATTTAGCTGCGAAACCCCCTCTCACACAAAGCATAGGAAGTTTCAAAATTTTCATTTTGATTGTGTGAAAAAAAATAACATTTGCAAAATCAAATCTAGCTTTTCTGGGTTTGATCGTTAAAAATTGTTTCGTCAAAAACAATGAAATTTCTCTCACTTTTGTTTATTTTTGCATTCAAAATTGGTTATTTTTATATTGTAATATATTTTTACACTGATTACAACAAATTCAAACAACAATCATTGGTAGAAGTAAGGATTTTTTGAATATTTGTGAAGAACACACAAATTAGGGATTTCCCCAAATCATTTGATTTAGCCCAAACTTCTTATTATCTATGTTTGATAACGTTTCCAAGATGATAATCTTTCAAAAAAAAAATTCTTTACAGATCTTTCATTTTTTTTGTTTTTAAAAAGGAATTTTTTGGGAAAAAACCTAAATAAATCTCCCCCTAAATGCAATATTTTGAAACTTTAAAACCATGATAACATCAACATAATTATATATTTTGAGCATTTTTTTCATCCAAAAATTTTTTAATTTTTAAATTAATCCCTAATTTTTTAAATTATTTTTTAATAAATTAAATTAATAATATAGAGGATTGTGTTTTTTCAATCTCATTTACACCATCTATTTACTAACATACATGTGAATCAAACAGATCTAATTTCAATATATAACTATTTTTTATTAGAAATTTATATATAATAAATATGAAAATTTATTAAAAAGTAATTAAGTGCTTAAAAAATTCTAATAAGCTTTGCTTGTGTGAGGTTACGTGTTTGTGGATTATCATATGTTTATATGTTTATATTCTAAATTTTTACACGTTTCTTACGAAGATTTATTTTTATTATGTCTACCTATAAGTATTTCTCATGTGTATTTTCATTATTCATTCAATGGTGGCCTTTTAATTTAATTTTTTGTTCAAATTGTGTATTTATATTTATCATAATTTATAACAATTTTTCATTAAAAATCTTTCAAAATTTTCTTTATTTTTCTATTTTTTCTATTATTCAAATAAAGTTCTCGAAAAAAATGATAATATCTTTTTTCCTGACCCGATAGATAGGAATTTATCAATATTTTGGACTTTAGATAGGGTAAGTGTATTGACGCCATTGTTAATGGAAGTATATGATGCTAATAAGAGTAAAAATGAAGTGAGCAAGGTAAAAAAAAATATATATATATATATATAAACACACACACACACACAAACGAAATAAAGACAAAAAAGCATAATGATTGTTAACAAGATAAGGCTGATTGTAGAAAAGATAGGTTCAACCTTAAAAAAGATACAGTTCATAATAGAGAAGGCCTGTCTATGAAAAAGACAGATTGACTAGAGAGATGGTAATAATAAGTAAATGTCGTGGCATGTAATATTTACTCATTTTGCCTATGTAATGTTTCCATTACAACTAAACAAAACATCCCCCACCAGTATCAATAATATCAACAAGAATATACACATATATAGGAAATGATTCAATACAATCAGTTGCATGGAGTTATATTCATTTTGGAACCAAAACAATGTTTTGATGAAATCCAATCTGTTCATCATCTTTATCACTATCTATTTATCTAAAATACATACTTGGGTTTATGAATTACAAATTTTTATGTCTCATTAGCTATTAAAAACTTTTAATGGATGCGTATTCACTTCTAAATGATTTTATTTACTAGCAAATATAAGTTTCCAATCAACGTAAGTTTTGGCATTATTAATAAATGTATATTAAATAATATTATGTAATATTATGAGTGGTTTAGATCATAGAAAGATATAATTTTTCATTGAAAATGGATAGGTATTGAATCATTACCCTATATGTATAAGGAAATACTTCAGTGGTGCATGCGCCACCAAACTTAATTGCTAGTACCATTCCATTTGGGCCCCACCTTGATACTTATATAAAATCTAATCCGACTACTGTATTTAACATGAGATATTTAACTAAGATATATAAGAGAATCATTTTGATCAGAATCTTATTTGAGCTACACTGTTTCAAAAAGTATAAAAACATGTGTAAAATTCAAAATTTGCATAGATCCATTCACACAGTATTGAAATGCCATAAAATCTTACACATCATTACTCCAGATAAGATGAGCAATTTAGAAGGTTTGTATGTTTAATTAGAATTTACTTAGATACATCTTTGTTTTCTCCCTCTTTACTTTCCCCCTCTTCCCATGTTCCTTCAGCCACTACAAGGCCACATGAAACATAACTAAAACCATAAAAATTCTCTTGCTTCTCCCATTTTCTATTGCCTATGGATGCGTCAACATCCCATTATCTTAGAAAGAGAAATAATTGAACTTAAATTCTTAAGAGTAATAATTGATGCAAATTTGAATATTGCATTTAAATCATTTATCATATTATCATCATCATCAGTTGTTTCCCACCAAAGGGTAGTCAGCTACACGTACCATGTTGTGCCATTCCTGTTGATCTTGGGTTAATAAGTCTGCACATTTTTATATCTTTCTCAATAACCTTTAATCATATCCTTTGCAGTCTTCCTCTATTTTTCTTATGGTGTTTTGCTTTGACAAATTCATTCTTCTTAATTGGTGCAGTTTTTCAACTCTATTTCACATGACCGAAGCGCCTAAGTCTAGCTCACCTCATTTTAATAATTATTGATTACATCTTTAGATTATCTCAAATCAACTTCATTTCTAATTTTATATTTTATTATTTTACCACCCATCCATCTCAACAACCTCGTTTTGGGCTACCAACATTTTCTTATTTTACCACGTCATATTAAATTCTATGGAAAATTTCATGTTCCCAAGGTTAATTTCACATGTACTTTCCATAATAACTCTACTTTTTTTTTCATTATTACCTATATTTTGAATCATTACCTCTTATATATTTAACTTTATTTATTTTATGACTAACATTACCCTTAAGTAGCTAACAAATTCAATTCCAAGCAAATCCACTCTACTTATCATGTCCTAATTTAATTGGCACTTGGTGATTACATAAAATTCTAGAATCATAGTGTCATCTTCTCCACCCAATTTAAACTATGTAATATGCTCATTAGTTTCTTTACTTTCATTTTCATGAACTATTAGTCCCAAAGACCCAAAGTGCTTATTTTGTTGTATTACTATATCTGCAATTTCAATCGGATTCTCATTTATACTCCTATTATTGTTAAAGTTGCATTATATATATTCGATTTTCATTCGACTAATTCTAAAATCCTTGGATTCTAAAGCACATCACCATCTATCTAGCTTCAAATTTACACTTTCTCTTGTCTCATCTATCAAAACTATATTATCTGCAAAAAACATAAACCAAAGCACCTTTTCTTATAAATATCTAGTAAGCTCATCCATCACAAAAGAAAGAAAGAAAGGGGAAAAAAATAAAAGAAAATTCATGCTAACCTGAAGAGGAGTCCCAGTTAAAAGTACACGATGTCTCGTGGAATAATCCTTCAATGACAAAAATAGTTTTGAATCTTTGTTCTTGAGGCGATGACCCTCATCAACAATCTATATAGAATAGGTACTCCATCAAATTAGCCTATTTGAGTATTTGATATCTAATTATAAGGCTAAAGAGTATACCATGGATTGCCACTTTATAGACTTAAGTAAGGCGGTATCCATATTAATCATTTCATATGATGTCAAGAGGACATCAAACTTTATTCTCTTTTGCTTGCTTTCCTTGACATGTGAGAGACTTTTCTTTTTCTTTAACTTCTTTGATTTGCTAGCTGGAAAGAAGAATTCGTACTCCCTGATGACAGATCTAGCTTGTGCTGTTCCAACATATAACACCTATAAAAAAATTTCTTCCATTAGGACTATCGTTTGTTGAGAAAGATGCACCAAAATTGCATTTTTGAGATTCAGTTCCTTGTACATACAACATTTATATGAGGAGCCCATGTTGAAAACTCACGCTCCCAATTGCGCAATGTTGAAAGTGGCGCCACAACTAAATGAGGAATGATGTTTTCTTCAAAAAGTGATGCAAGGAAAGCAATGCTCTGTATAGTTTTCCCTACACTCAACCATAAGAATTAGCCACCACACAAACGCCGAACTACCCACCAGAATGAAGTTAAAATAGTAGCATCAGAATTTGTAGCTGAACTCACCAAGACCCATCTCATCTGCAAGAATCACATGTGTGTTCTTTGACCAGGCAAAGCGCAAAAAATTTAAACCTTCCAGTTGATATGGATGCAATGAACCTACATAACATCAAGTTGCAATTATGTAAATGTGGAAATAGGATATAAAACAAAGATGAAAAAGGATAAATTAAAAAAAATCGAATAAGGTGAACTTGTGACAAACTTATTCCTTAATAAATTAAAAATACCTCCAGACAGAAATCCTGGGCTTTGCTCAAACTGTTGAAATTCTTTTGTCCTAAATTTCGGTTCCTTTGCATCATTCTTGTTCTTGGAATGGGCCCTGAATTGAATTTCATTGAATCTTTCAATCTGGGGTTGAAAAGCTGAAATGTCGGACTCCAGTTCCCAGTAACATTCGTCGTATGGGAGCTCCTTCCATTTAACAAGATACTCACGTTCTTCATCAGTTATCCTGTGGAGATTCCATGCATGATTTATTCATCCATAGAATTTAATGTTCTTTACCATCATCAATAGAATTAAAGCTTAGGTATTTCTCAATTGGATCCCTGAGAAAAGTTATTCTTCACTAGCAACAGATGATGACTTGGACAATGTCAACATGCTATTATCTGCCAAAACAACTAAGACATTTGGAATCCTTTTACATGCAACATTCTAGCACTGGCATAAAACCAAATTTACAATCATTTGCAGTGGCATGACAAATTAACAGTTTACCTGGTAGCAATAATACGATCAACAGTTGTCCATTCAGGACGAATTGCAACCCATTCATCTTCAGAGTTATTCATTGAGTCCATTTGACGATGAAAGTTATTCACTTTCGTTCTCAGACGAGGATGGGCTTTGAAAGCTTTCAGAAATTCCTTCTCTGGCACCCTGCAGGAAATAGCAAAAGGCAAGTGAAAAATCTATAGGAACTGTTAGAAAAGCATTAAAGGTTATAATTAATTACCAAAACAAAAGAAAGTTGAACCAAAGCAGAAAAAACACCTAGCTAGAACGGTAAAAAAAGACCAAAGGATGTTGTAAGCAACTGTTAAAGTTCACAAGAAATGTTGATGGGACTACGTAGGAAAGAACTAATGGCCATATTAAGCTTGTCACCATACAGAAATGATCAAATATATGAGAAACTGATGGAAATTAACATATAATTACCATGTACAGTGAAGATAAGACAACCCCTTCCATTTAACAAGATACTGTTTAACAAATTTTTGTTTTGAACCAAGCTGTGAGGCCTCACTCTCATCTGCTCCAGTTGGTCTCATTTCACAGTCCAGTATCTTGTCAATATCATTTAGAGGGCTCACCTAGAACAGTAAATCATTTGGGTAAGCCAAAAAAGAAAATATTTAAAAAGATACAATTCATTATCACATTATGCTAAGATCATACACATTCAGGGCATCTCCAAGTGGCGTGGGGAGCAACTTTCAAAGGTGGAAGTAAACACTTAGCATGGTATGCATAATTGCATGTTTCACAAGAAAGAAGATTCCCATTTTCTCCACATGATTGACAAGCACCATCTTTCTGAAAAAACAAAAAACAAAAAAAGAAAGAAAGAAAGAAAGAACTGAGAATGAGCAGATAAAGGACTATAGGACAGGAATATAGAAGCACGTACAAATTACAAAACAACAAACTCAATGGATAAAGAAGTGATTACCGCAGCTGGAATCAGTTGTTAAACAGTTTGCAATGTATCCAATCTGAAGACTCATCAACATAAGTACATTCCATTTCCAAATAGACTTTCAAGGGGGGCAAGCACCATGGTTTTCTTTACTTTTTTTTTTTTTTTTTTTTTTACCAAAATTCAGAATAGCATAAGTCACATAATCCTATTTGACAACAATTCTGAATAATTGAAATAAATTTTAGCTCCTAATTTGTCTGTAAACATGATAGTGCTTAGAGAAGCAGGTTACATTGCATTTCCATATAGAATTGGACTGAACACTTGGCTTGTAAAAATTAAATCTCAATCAGCATACACATAAAGCTTTGTCTATTTAGGTGTAAAACACTATAAAAGGGGATGGAATGATGGAAAATATAAAAGAGGTACGAAATCTCCCTTTTCTCCTCTCATTATTTTAATTTGACATATACCTACCGAGAACAATTCACATCATTACCTATACTTTTCCCAAAAATGTTTATCTATTTTGTGTTTATCAGCTTTATAATTGACATGAATCTCTATGCTACTGACATCAACACCTCTCATTTGACACCCTTGTTACAAGTTTCACCTATTTCTTCTCTTTTACAGATCTTTTACCTCTATCTAAACAAAGTCTAAATGATCTAGATGATTTTACTAACAAGCTTAGGAAACAAGTAGAAGGGAAATAATTGAGGAACCATTTTTACTTGTAATTTCATAAAACCCTCATTCCCAGTTGCATTTGAAAACAGGTGATTTCCCAGTTGATGGAGGACAGGAGGGGAGAAATTGATGATGGGTTTGCCTTTCCCAACTATTGAAAATGGACAGGGAGCCTATCCTTGGTCTCAGTAGAGTCATTCAACAACATGCAAATGACATGCAGAACATTAGCATGCCCCTGCAAAAGGTGGCATAAGAGTGATACTAGTTTTGGTCCAAGTAATAAACAGAAAAAGAAACCTTAGCCCAGTAAGAGTCCTGCATATGCAGGGCCAGGGAAACATAGCTGAAGTACTCCTAGCCTTTGATTTTGCCTTTCTGGGGTGTTATACTCGTAGCTACATTTTTGCCTGGCAGTCTGAGATTTTTACCAGTACACCAAGCACTCATCCCAAAAAAAAATATGAAGGAAAAAACGGAAGCAAATGAAACTCTTTTTGGTTTTCTGTCCACGGATCCAAACAAAATCTATTCACATGTCCAACTTTCAAGCTCCTAGTACTCACACCACATACTTTGTATTAAAAGAGGATTTTTTTTATGTTTTCCTCTTAATAAAAGCAAGTAGACCATAACACCCATATGAATATATAGAATATATAGACAACCCCTATCCTGCTGGTTCTTGGTGCAGAGTTTTAACCAATAAGATCACCAAGTTCCAAGACCATCAACCAGCATTTGCCGTGGAATAATTATTTTTTTTTTAAAGCACTTTTTACAGTGAAAACAAGCAAACAGATAGGTACTTCCAAATTCCAGATCAACCTACATAAAGGCAATTCCAGAATCTATATCAAACTACGTAATGCAAATTCCAATATGCCGGTTATTGAATTCAATTATAATATATTGCAATGAAAAGGAGACGTAGTGTTATCTTCTGAGCATTATGAAAATACAGTGAGCAACTCAATAATAGCATCTTTATGGTAACATCAAAAAAGTGTTACTGCTGTCAATGCCACAGGCATACACAAATTCTTTCTTAACAATGTAAATGGTCAAAAAGATTCATGAATATTGATTGAAACAATGCATACCACATCTGGCCTTGTTATTTTTTCAGGCTTTGTCTCAGGAGCAAACCCATCTGCAATGTATATCTCATCATCTGATTCATCTTCATGATACAGCTTCCTGTCTGGACGATTCCGAAGTCTTTCAACTAAGCTACTCATGCCTTTTCGTTTAATAAAGGATAAAAGTATATAAGTTTAGCCCTCCAGGGATATTAATTAGTCAAAGTAAAAAGACACAATAAACATCAAATACAATGAATAGACACTATGGGCAACTGTTCCTACTTTCTAGCAGTGAGAAAAGTAATAAACTGAACAAATTCTAACTGCAAATGTATGCCAGATAAGTACAAACTACCACATCATTTGCAACATTATTGCTGAAAAGCTCTTATTTTTTATGAGAAAAGGTCGAAAAAGTAATAAGAAAAGAAAAAGGATAATTTCTCCATTTTTGTTTGTTTTGAAAAGTCATAAAGAGCTCATTGCTTGGTGCAAGTATGAAATTATTACACGCCAGGTGAGTTAGGTAGCAGGATGTATCAATATGTGAAGTGCGGGCTTAGGTCAAATCCACTAAGATATGAGCATTTGTTTGATGCATGCTTAATGTACCAGAATATCACATGCTTACTTGGACAAAGTAGGCAGCATTATGCATGGTATAATCAGATTTCCAATTCCATAAAAGGTAAAGATTAGGAACTTGAACACCAATTAACTTCTGGCCAACAACATGGATAAACAATTAGATAAACATTTCCCAATATACAGTCCTAGCCATCAATCTTACAATTTTATCTGGTTGCAGATTATTGCTGCATTTCTCTTCTTAAAATTATTTTTGCAATGCCCAACAAAAAGATATCAACAGCGCCTCCCTGATAATATTCAAAGCAACCATCCAGAAATCAAGGTTTAGCTTACTAAAAAGCTGCCTCTTTTCTTTGAATGAGAAAATAAATATATTTTACATGTATAACCTATGATCCAACTAGGGACGCCATTTTGCTGGATAAGGCTGGCACTAGCTTAATCCCCTAAACACAGATAGCACAGCAGGCAGGCCAGCCCTGACCCTCAAAAGCCTGTCATTGTGAACATGTTCAATAAGGAAAAAAAATCTAATTGATCTAAATTCTCCAATAGCATAATCAGAATCTTTGAGAGCATTTTCAGTTCATTACGACTTCCATCACATTGATGATCGGGAAACTTAAAATATTGTCCAAAATACGACATATCTCTAAACCACGAGTGTATGGTAATAAAAATTAACTTGACAATGGGCCCTCCTAACTGAGGGTAACAGGCCAGCAGGCGCTTCCTAACCCAGAAATCAGGCCTAGAGGGCCCGGCTGACTAGTCTTTAACTACATCTACATCAGAGGTCACATAATCTGCTTCGTATAATGATGTAAGCCCAGCTATTATTGTAATTCAAATTCAGCTAGCATTGAAAATGCAGAAAATGGAGTGTTTGGACTCAACAAGCATACTAACTTGCAAAGATAGGGGGTCTATACTTGACAAGCACTGAAAACACCAAAAAAGAAAGAAACAGAAGTCCAACAAAACTCAATCTGGCCCATGAAAACGAAACACTGAACCCGTATCAGCAGCCAGATGGTATCAAGATATTCTATGCGTCAGAATTGGAGCTGTAGATCAAAGCGCCATTCCAACTACAAATAATTATAATTCTACAGCACTGTCTTTGCTGCCCTTTTTTAGCTGAATCATGCTTTCAATCCAGATATTTTAAAATTCCCAATATTACAATTTGATGACATAAAAAAAAAACTAGGGTTTTTTGCAGGTTTTAATACGGACGAAATCTACTAGTAAGGATTAGAGGCAATACAGGAGAGAATTTTGTAATGAAATTGTTAAGATCAGTAAGAAAGGATGTTAACTGCTCGATTTCTTCTTCCGAGACGAGAGCTGACGCCGTTAAGCGAGGGAGGTAGAAGAAACAGAGAAGAAAAGCAGCTGTCGGGGGACGAAATTATAGGGTGTTGCAGACCGAGTTACCCACTAGGGTCAGCCTTTCGACGGAGGAGATGAGGCCCACGCACTGATGATCGGATCTGTTAGCCCAGGTGGGCCCCACCTAGGTGAGCCCAGACGGAGTAGTGGGGAGAAGGGAAATTCAACGGACGGAAGAGGATTTTTGGGTGAAGAATGGAAGAGATAGGCGGGAGAGACTACGAGTTGAGTAGTTTGGCTGGTTGGGAGAAAGGTCTGCCGTTGGTTCGTTTGTTCAGATCGGGGCCAATGAATGAAATAGGGACCCTCGGCCCTGCAGGTTGGGTGCGGGACGGGAGCACGCGCTTTTGGAACGCCCCTACGACCCCGTTGGATAACACGCCCATTCCGGTGGTCTGGCCCTTTATTTACTCTGGCGAACCCAGAAGATGATACGCACGTGTCCCGAATTAGCGGCTGACGATACAAGAGCAAGCTAGTGCAAACTTTGGCCTAGCCTAGCCTATTGACCAACCATGAAAAATTCTATTGAGAAGAATATTTAACGTTGCGGATGCAACCACCATGTTCTGCTAATCTTAGCCGGAGATCGTTCCATTCCACTCATCCGCTTCGAGGAGGCGGCGTTTTCCGGATGTGGCCAGACGGTTTAGCTTTTGCGAGTGCATGTGTATCAAAGGTGTTGCTGCTGCTGGAGTGTGATTAACGAAACGGAGACTGAAGAGATACGGAGTTTCCGTACGCGAACCTTTCCAATTAATCCCATGCGCCGGCCCTCCAGCGCAGTACCGCTAATGGACTCAATGTGAACAACGGTGGTCCATTCATTCAATCGATCAAAAGCCATTCATTCAATCGATCAAAAGCCCTCAGTGAAAAGTCGTTTCTGAAACCAAGGAGTTCGTTAGCTATCACCCGCCCCTGTTGCTTGTCAGGAAATCCATGAGTGATCATGCGTGATTGGGCTATGAAATATTCCGCCAAATAATATTTCTGCGGCTACCGTCCAGTTGATCTGTTTGATGGGTTAAAGAAGATAAAAATTGGAATTTTCCGGCAGATCAGGACTGGTAAGAAATGGACCCTGATGCCCGCCTCAACGGCATCAGATTTTGACTCTTGTAAAATTGGGGAGTCTGGTAGCGGCCGGTGCGTATCTGAGTCGACCCAGACCTGGAGCCATCCCTATTACCATATTCCAAACCCGGCCATCTGGCCAATGATCCAGACAATGTCCTTTTTACCTTCCCCTGAGTTTAAGGGAAATTCTAATATACCCTCCGGTTTGAGAGAACCTCAAATACCCCCTTAATCTTTCATTTACTCCGAAAAATTAGCATACCTATCGAAATCGTTTTTTTTTTTAAATGGCGATATGATTGATGAAAATTAGTGTTTGTAGATCTTATAAAGATTATGCATAAAATTTAATTTTCTCATTTCAATCTAACATCAATATTTAGGCAAATTAATTAAATTAAAGTGACTAGCATAATTATCTTTTCAAATAAAAGAGGGGAGTACTCGAATTCCCTTTTATTAAAATTCTGTTCAACGCAAACAAAAGAAGCTGTGCGTCTCCCACCTGGCTGTGAAATTTTAGCGGTTGAGAAAGGTGCTTTTAGTAGTCCGAGTTTCTCTTTAAAGTGCTCCAAGTAAAATACTATTTAGTGTTTAGCCCCATCATCTTAAAAGTTCTTTTTGTGTTATTAGTATTAGTTGTAAAAGGCTAAAAGTTCTTTTGGAGATGTAAAATTGTTAAAAGTGGCATTTAGAAGTATGTCTCAAATTAAACTATTTTAAGGTATATACATATATATTTTTTAATAAAGTAATTAAAGTATATAATATAAATTTTCTTTAACCAGCATTACTTTTTGTTTTGTGTGTCTCATCCAACATAATAAAGCGACATTTCCACTTCGTAAATCTTTATGTGATCAAATCGACCCTAAAACTTTAGAGTGCCTTCAACATAGATACGGGCATTGATGAGTTGCTTAACCAAGTGCAATGGTCTAATACTTTCCTTAAATTACTTATTTAATTTAAATATATACATATATATATATATTACAATCTATAACATTGGTCTTACCTTGTTCGTTTTATATTTGCATATATTATTTTTCGAAAAAAACTTAATATTTTATTTTTCTTTAAGGGAAAAAACTTTTGACAATATTTTTTCTGCTTTATAGGCTTCCAATAGGAACACGAGTGGTAGAATTTGAATGGCATTATTCAAATAGATATTTATTGGAATGATATTTTTCATTGTTCAAACTGATATTCGTAGGTGAAATATTAAGAGGTAAAGATGTGAAGTATTCAAATGGATATTTGTTGTGAAATATAAGTAGATTAATATACAGCTCCTTTACCTGTAGTTTTTAGGTTTGCATTATGCTACAAACCACAATTAATTTTTAGTTTAGTTATTGAATTTTAATTATTAATTTTCATTGATCCACAAACCATAATTGATTTTAATTTTAATTTGTTTAATTTTGATTTTTAATCTTATCATTATGCTGCAAACTACATGGTATTATATTTATAGTTAATTAAAGTGTAAAATAGTATAATAAACCATAAGTGAAGGGGGTTAAAAAGAAACAATGTAATAGTGTTCTGAGTTTTGAAAGGGGTGCCAAGGACTGGCTTTTCAAACTATGTGATTTTCATCTAGTTGTAACAGATGTGAACATGATGATTGGAGATGGAACCATATATTGGTTTTGTGATGGTAGATAGAACTGTATATGGTAGTAGTGATTCATCATCATTAAAAGATATTTCCCAGCTAGGTGGTATTAATTAAATGGATTTTATTGATATTAAGTTAAATTCAAGCTTTGTCATATTTTTCTTAATAATATCTAACCAAGTTTTTTTGCTTTCTTCAAGTTTTCTTATAGCTTTCTACTATAATGAATTCATTGCTTCTAACTAGTGCCTTTTTTGGCCTCCGTTTAATATGGCAAACCACCTAAGTCCATTTTTCTCTTTTTATTATATATTAATTCTACCTTTATTTTAGTGTTGGAGATTCGGTTTCTTCTATTCAGTTGTTTTGTCATTTTGACCTAAACACAAAAATTCATACCGTGCAGTTTGCAAAAGCACCTAACGTTATAATTCTGCTTTTATGGTTGGTAAACAAACTTTCTAATTTGTTGCCAAACACCCACTTGACCAAGTAAAAGTGCATTTTGAGTTATTAAAGCACTTTATGGTTCTCGACATGCGGGGTCAAACAGGCCCTTAGATTGTCAAGTAAGCAGAAAACCGGCTATCCAGGATAAATATAATCGTCCGTGCGAAGCAAATGTTTTTTTATTGGAGGCTACAGCCATAATTAATTGCCTCATATCAACATGGACAGATAAACCCAATAAGGAGATCACCATCGTATAGTCCTCGGACGACTAGCAAATTGTTGCCACCCTTAGAAGAAACCAACTCATGGCCAACTGTATAAGAAATGCATCAAGGTTGCCGGCGCAGGCATACCGACCATAACCAACAATAAGCAATTCCAACATGGAATAGTTCCATACAGCAAATCGCTATTGTTGTTGTTTCGAGCGTGATGAGGATGCAAAGAAACTCGAGCGATCCGTGCCTAATTTCTTTGCAGAATAGTGCAAACTGAAGAAATGAAATCCAGCACAAAGGCAGGTGGGTCACTATCAGTCTAAACTCCAAACAATGCAGAGGTCAGAACTTTCGCATGTCAGTGCACGTCGTGTAGAAGCAAACATTAGAGGAAATTACAATGTTTTAGATTCTGAATACAATAAAAGGTTCTGTTTATGTGCTGACTATGGCTCAAATAAATTCTCATGGTGTATTATAGACAGAATAGGTACAGGGGCTCCCTAACTTTTACAAATGGAAAATCTAGGAAGATTAATTGGAACCCCTGAGCCCATCTAACATGGCATCAAAAGATGATAGATCTTCAACCTTCTTCCCAATCTATATCATCCTCATCCTCTCCAGATGCATCAGCAGGGGCATTTAGATCATTTAGTTTGTAAACTTCCTTTGTACTACCTGGAAAATTCAGGAAAACAGCAGCCGTTGTCAACCAAAAAGATAATTAGATCACCATAATTATAATGGAAAAATGAAAAGCTTGACCAAGCTTGGTTTTAAGTTAGCTTCAACTTCTAATTAAAAAGGATGATATACAAAGATTTAGAATACACCATACGTGCATTGAGTTCAATGAATAGTTCCACCATATTTTATTGACAGAGGGCAAGCAAAATTGATATTTTATCAATACACAAAATGAAACTGAAGCTAAATATCAATGTGAATGGTAAATGTAAACTTAGAAAGAAAAAAAAAACCCGAACAAAACAAAAGAGTAAAAAGCTGAAGCCAACAGTGTCAAACAAGCCCCCACATAATAATAATGAGAAGAAGAAGAAGAAGAAGAAAAAAGATATTCTTAATTCATTGAAGTATGTCTGACAGTGTTGCACTCTCTCTCAACCCAGCAGTTGAACTCCCAAACCAAGGTTAACAAAGACTCCACTGAACTCCCCAACCCACCTACTTGCTAACAAAGCTACTCCAAAGCCCAAACATATGAAAGACCATTTCCTTCCCTTTGAATTTTCTTCAAAAATGTGCACATGCAAAAAATAAAAGCCTCAAACAAAAATATAAAGTATCCAGGAAATAATAGTTAAGTATTTCCAGAAGGAATTTATTTTAATATGTACCTGCAGGTGGTGCCTCCTCCCATTCAACATTATCTTCCTCTTCCTCCCGTTTTGCTTTGATTCCAACTCTACGATCAGGTGTTTCCAAGGCACCATTAGAGAAGTTAGTTATTGTTGCATAATACATTTCAGCCTCTTGTTGCTTCCTCTTTGCAGCTTCCTCTTGTTGCCTTTGGATAATAGCAGTATAATAAGCCTTAATATACTCTTCCTGTAATCCACGACAAATCACAGATTTAGTTCCATGACAAAAGGAAGAAACTAGTACATTAAGTAATGGTGCAATCATAAAATCACTATCGTTATCATTATCATCAAAAGTTGTTTCCCACTGAAGTGAGGCTAGCTAAATAAATCATGTTAAACCATTCCTTCTGGTCTGGTTAGCTAAATAAATCATGTCAAACCATTCCTTCTAGTCTTGGGTAATGTCCCTTAGTTAGCTCTAGCATTTTCATATCTTTCTGAATGACTTCTATTAATGTTCTTTTTGGCCTTCCTCTATTTCCCTTATAGCCATTCCTTTCGATTAATTCATTTCTTCTAACAGGTATAATATCCAGTCTATGTTTCACATGACAAAAAAACACTAACTACTTTCCCTCATTTTATTAACTATTGATTATATTTTACCTTTCATCCATCTCAACATCCTCAATTCAACTCAGTTTATGCTATATTATTCTTAAACTGCCCAACATTCTACCTCATAAAACATAGTTGATCTCATATTTGTTTAAAAAAAAAAATTCTTTTAATTTAATTGATACTCACTGATCATATAAAATTCCAGAAGCATAACATTATCTCTTCCACCTAGCTTGAATTCTATGCATAATATCCTTATCAATCTCTTCACTTTCATGAATTATTGATTCGAACTACCTAAAATGGTGATTTTATGATACCACTTGATCTACAATCTTAACTGGCTCCTTGATTACATTCTTATTTTTATTAAAATACATTCTGTATATTCATTTTTTGTTCGACTAATTCTAAAACCCTTTTGAATCCAATGCACCTCATCATTTATGTACCTTCAAATTTACACTTCTTATGTATCAAAACTATATCATCAGCAAATAGCATACAACAAAGCACCATTTTTTATGTCTAGTGAGCACTGCCATGCCCAAAGTAAAGAAATAATGACTTTAGTGTACTTAGTGTCAAAACCTAATGCATACCAATTACAATTGCAAACTCACTCATTTCTCCACTCATGGTCCTCAAGTTAGTTATAACTCCATACATATCCCCAGCAATATCAAAATATCTACAAGTAACTTTTTTCTTTTCTAATACAATTCATATTAATTTTCTAAATCAATAACTGTCATATGACAGTTCTTTTTCTGTCTATATTTCTCTATCAATTGTTCAAGTAAGAAAATAGCTTTAGTAGTTAAACTTCCTAACATAAAACCAAATTGATTTTTCAAAACATCTGTTTCATATCATAATATTTGCTTTGTTACTCTTTCTAAAAGCTTTATAGTCTGTCGCATAAGTTCTATTAAATAATTATTAAAATTTTAAATATATTCTTTATTCTTATAAACTGGTACAATAATACCTATCCTCTATTCATTGGGTATTTTCTTGAATCTTAAAATCATATTAAATAAATTCATCAACCAATTTCAACCTCTCTCTCTCATGCACCTTCACTTCATATACTCTAATTCTATGAAAATAAGTAATATATTTATTTTCTTTTATATTTCTATTTTCATCTAATAGCATACTTTCTGATGGGTTGCCATTTAACAAACTATAGATTTCTATTTTTTCTTAATTCCATTATCCTTTATCAAAACTCTTTAATCTTCACATTTAATTTATGTAACATAAGTCAAGTTTTTACCCTTTCTTTCTCTTAATTTAGCCAACTTAAACATACATTTTCCACCTTGTATAGTCTCTAATCTATTATCAAGATTACCCTAAGTCGTACTTATGACTTTCTTTGAATACCTTTTTGAGTTCTTATATTATTGTAAATTTATTTTATTTTTATTATTTTGTCATTTTCAAATTTTTCTTGTTTACTATCAATAGCAATTTCAATTTCGACACTCTCATTACACTACTAAGTTTCATTATGAAGTGTCTACTATTTTTACGTACTCTTAATATTCTCTTTCCTACTTTTTTGATGCATTCTATCATCTCATTTCATATTTATTCTACTTCAAAATCTTTCACTCTATCTCAGTTTCCTTCTTCTACCATCTTTTTATTAACTGTTTATGTTATTTCCCTTCAAATTCCACTATCCAATTATTGAAATACATTAATTCTATATTCCTTTTTCCATCTTCATGTGTTTGTACATTGATTATTAATAACCTATATTCCATAAAATCTCCCCTGGTATAACCTTACAGTACTTGCATAACAACAGATCCACCTTTTTAAAAAAGAAAAAATATATTCAGTTTGAATATGATTCACTCTTAAAGTTCATCAAATGTTAATTTCTTTTTATATAAAAAATATATCCATTTAAGCTAAATCATAAGTCATAGCAAAGACTTATAGTATCACCCATCTCGTTCTTCATTAAAAAATCAAAACCTCCATGAACACTGTCATAGCCCATATAATCTTTTCCTACATGTCCTTCTTATGAATATCTTCTCTTCATTTGGTATCCCTTGTACTAAATCATCGATATTATTCCAAAATCATTTCTTAATTATATCATCTAATCCTACCTGTGATGCATAAGCGCTAACAACATTGATTATCTCTTCACTTGATACAATTTTTATTTATATAATCCTATCACTAATTCTGTAACGTCTGCAACTTCATCTCTGAAGTTATTTCCTACCATTATGCCTGCTTCATTTTATTCCATCACTACTCATATCCCATAATTTATGTCTATCAAATTTTCTAGCCCTTGGCCCTCTCCACTCAGTCTTCTTAAAGGCAACCTGCATTGATACTTCTTCTCATAAAACTCGCTAATTCCATACACCATCCAGAAATAGTTCCTATATTCCAAGAAGCAAAATAGACCTTATATCTCTAGACTAACTTCTTTAACTAAGCCTGCTAAATAGACATGGAAACCACTGCCTGCTCTTTGCCATAATTGAGCATTGTTGTTGTCCGTCCCTAGGGAAACGTAGTAGCAGCCATTACCTTTTTCTTGTTGCACCTATGATCCAATGCAATGTGTCACCCTCAGGGAACATCCTAGCATTAGAAACTCAGATTGTCACTTTAGAATCCATGATATAAGATGTCATGTGGCTAAACATTTTTGACACCAACTGCCAACTTAATGCGCCTAACCTCCTCTTATACAGGGTTGGGACTAACTGTAGGAGCAAAAATTCCTGCTGGCAAATTCATTAGTACAGACGAATAAGATGCACAAGAAATTTCAAATTCAACTACTTCCACTTAACCTGTATGTTTTTTTCATCATCTTTTTCACCAGGTTTTGACTTTTTGTCATCAAGTTGATCTGAAGGTGTTGAACTGTTATCTTTCATTTCCAGTTTAACTTCCCCACGCTGTTCATCTGTGAGATTCATGCCTGATTTGATCATCCAAGGAGGCAAAACTTTCATAGATGTTGTTGCAGCATCAGGTTTCGTATCTTCTTCCTTCACCGGAACACCAGAGAGAGCAACTTCAACCTGGAAAAATGTTCAAAAAAAACAAATGGATTATTACATTGGCAGAATAAGGAACTGATTACTTCTACATAGTTAAAAAGAAACTGAATCCTGCTTATATATCACAATGTAGTGTAGACACTAACGAGAGGAGAAATCAAACAAACTCCTTGGCAGTCAAGAAGAAATCAAAGGCAATTCCCATTTTTCTGATAACCTGCTATATTTGAGGAGACTTTTTGGTTTCATTTTAGAAAACAAAATTAATAGACAATTCACCCATCATAATGTAAAATGATCTGGAACCAGCATCCATGAAATGAATGCTATAAATAATTTTGACTCCTGAAAATGGAATTAGTGCTACAAGCTTTACAAAAGAAGATGCCATCACAATCAATAACACCTCTGTGGATGTTCCTGATCTACAATTAATAAGAGTATAAGAATGTTCCACATAAACAGGCATTAATGCCTAAAAAACCAAAAAGAAAAAGGAAAAAACAAAAGGTAGTGTCAACCAAAGAGATCTATGCTGCACACAATCAAGGATGATTGCATAGCAACTTTTGGAAAAACAAAAGACCAATGGACTACGATGTTATTGCTATCAAATCAATGTTATCAGAACCCGACCAGACCAGCCAATCGAACCAGTTCAACCAAGAACTGGTCATTGATCGGTCTGGTCTAGCCTGATTCAATCCAACGTTAGATTTTTTAAAATTTTAATATTATTCATAGAATAAAAGAATGATTTAAAGTAATGTAACATTATAGCAAAAGATCTGTATATTTAAATTAATATCTAGTAATATCTACGGTCTAGATTTTTCAAAATCATGTTATATTATTTTTAAATTTTTTCAAAAAATAAATTAAGTTGTTTCATTAAGTTGAGCCAAATAGTTAAAACAAAGACCTAACCGGTTCAAATAGCGGTCCAATTTTAAAAACATTGTAACTACTTGTTTTGAAAAGTATGCTGATGTAGGACAAGTAGGAAGAAAATAGAAGAAAAAGGAAAAAACCTCTCAAGAGGAGGAGAAGGGAAGAAAGATGAGAAGTAGAGAAAAATTTAGGGAGGATTAGGGTAAGCAAAAAAATAATCAATATATTTCAATAATCAGCTATTATCAACCCTAATACATGCTACCATATTTATAGACTTGAACAAACCCTAAATCTTGCATAAAATACGCGTAACAAGTAAAATACCAAAAATACCCTTTAAATCCTTAATCAAATAAACAACCCTACTTTTTACGATTGCTCCTAGAATAAGTACGAATTAGACACATCACAATCCCCACTAATTCTTCCTCGCTTGAAAGAATGCTCCGTTGGAGAGTTCGCATGATGATACTGATCAATTAAATTTGGGTCCAATGTCTAAAGTTTCCCTTCGAATATCCATGTAGCATCCGTGTCAGACTTGTTTCTCCACTTCACAAGATACTTATGTAGTCCACCTGAAGAAGAAGTAATGAGCTCATCTTGGAGGATACTGTCAACCTAATCTGTAAGTGTACATTGTGTTTGGGGTAGAACTAGAACAGAATCCAAAGCTGAAGAAACCCCTTGGTTTGGTATCCCTGCAGGTAAAAGAGGAGACTCGAAGGTGCCACTGTAAGGAAACAAATCGTCCACATTGAAAGTTGAACTAATCTCTAAATCTGTAGGCAAGTCAAGAATATATGCATTTGATCCTAATTTTTGTAAAATACAAAAAAGGCCACTGGTTCGTACATGGAACTTTTTAAAAGAATTTTTAGGAAAACTCCTAGGTCGCATATGAACCATAACGTAATCACCTTCATCAAACTCATAATGCTTATGGTGTAAATCAGCAACAAGCTTATAAGTTTCATTACTTAGTGTAATTTTTCTTTATACAGTGGCATAAACATCATAAATATGCTTGAAAATGTATCAGAGAAGCAGAAACATGAATATCATGTGGAGAGGGCACAAGATCAATAGGAGCACGGGGAGCAAAACCTTCGACAATCTCAAATAGGGACTTTCCTGTGGATGTATTAACAGAATTATTATAAGCAAACTCTGCAATGGACAAAATTAAATCCCAAGTACCTAAGTGATCACCTACTAAACATCTAAGTAAATCTCCCAAACTTTAATTAATAACCTTAGTTTGTCAATCAGTTTGTAGGCGAAAAGCAGGAGAAAATATCAGTTTAGTCCCAGAAAGCTACACAAAGTTCTTCAGAAATAGCTCACAAAACGGGCATCCCTATAAGATACAATAGTAGATAATAATCCATATAGTCTGACAATCTCCTTGAAAAATAATTTTGCCAAGTTCCTAAATTCTTTTAAAAAAGTTGCAACTTCAAATGATTGAATAATAGACTCATCTACACTGACACTAGACTCAGACTTTCATACCAACATCAACACAAAACCCGACTCTCCACTCTCCTTTTCAAACTCTGGCATAGCTAGAATATGCAAAGGCTTTTTCTCTGGAGTTCAATAAGAGAAATTTTCTTTTGAGGTCTTTTTTTCACTGATGGTTTGGCTGGTCTTAAAAGAATAAATTTTCCATTGTGCTTGAAAAAATATTTGTTTGATTTACCATAGTGTATGACATTCATATCAAATAACCAAGGATGACCAAGCAAAATATAAGTCACATCTATCGGAAAAACATCATACCATATCTGGTCCTCATAGTCTGCAATTTTAATTAGAACCAAACATTTTTCATGAACAGATAGTGTCATCTTATCTACCCATGCTACTCTGAACGATTTAGGATGGGACTCAAATTTCAGTTTCATCCTGGTTACACCAGCCTTTGATATGACATTCATTGCGCTACCTTCATCAATAACAACCTTGCATATGGCCTTACCACACATGAAAAATGTATGAAAAATGCTGATATGCTTCTAATCATCCTTAAAATCAGGAGTAGACAAAATGCATTTCATGACACTTATATGCTCAACATCATACTGAATCTCATCACGCTCTAAGTCTAGATCATCAAGTTCATCTAATGAATCAATAACAAAATCTACTTCCCTCTCATCGTAATCTTCAGTTTTCTCGGCTTCTATTATGAGAATATGATTAGGACAATGTGATGCAGTGTGGCCCATGCCATGACATTTAAAACATTCAACCTCAGACATTCTAGGACGTGAACTGCAAGCAACATTGGAACTAACATTCCCAGAAAATTTTTGAACAAAGTTGTTACTGCCTTTACTCTGTGAACTTACTCTTTGGTTAGACATTGACCTGGATGTAAATCTAGTTGCCTGAGTGTCCCCAACTTGGGAAGTGATACGCCTAAAGGGTGGAGACTTTTGATACTTCTCCAATTCTAATGCCTTATAAACTACTTCTTCAAGGGTACATGGAGCAAATAAGACCAATTCTCATTTCAATTCAGGTTTAAGACCATTAATGAATTTAAGAGGTGTTACCCACCGATCTTGATTAACTTGACATCTCAAGAAGAGATAATCAAATTTCTAATAATACTCAATGACAGTCATGGTTTCTTATCTTAAGCTCATCCATTGGTCAATTAGTTGGTCTCTGTGAAAATAGGGTATGTATTTTAGTTTTAATTTATTTTTCATTTCAACCCATGTGGTGATATGTGCCTCTTTACTCTCTTCAATATCTCTTTCCACACCTAACCAGCAATGCTGGGCAGATCCTATCAACTTCATCTTTGCAAATCGGATGCACTGTGCATTTGTTATGTTGTACTATTCAAAAAATCTTTCAAATCGGTTATCCAATCGATGAAGGTGCCAGGATTAAATCGTTCATCAAAATTAGACACATCAACTTTGACCTTTTTTGTGACATCATCATCCCCAAGGACATGCCTATAGTAAACTACCATATTCTGTTATGGCTGATGTGAGAAGTCATATGATTGAGCCCTATTTTGTTGCCAAGGTTCAGTTCTATGTGTCTCTCTAACATTTGAAAAATCTCCAGGGTTTCCAACTGAAAATTCTCTACCAAGACCTACAGACTGATGATGATCCCTAATTGTACCCGGAGGAGGGAGAATATCTCGATGTTGGTGAGGCGATCTTATGGGATTTTGATTATACCCATTGAGAGAAGTTTAACCCATATTAGGTTCTGAAAAATTTATCACTAACTCATCAACAGAACGTTTGCCAAGATGTTTACGTATAAACTGAGTTTGAGGTTCTAATTGCATTTGAAATTAAGTTTGAAATTCAGTAAATTTAGTAGTCAGGTTGGTTTGTCCTATAGATAAGTTCTCATATTTTTGAGCTAGGGAATCATATTTTTCATTGAGGTGGTCACAGATTTGGGACAATTTCTCAACTATATTTACAAGTTCAGTATTGGTAACTATGTTCGACTCAATATAAGTAAATCAGGATGTACAACACAAAAATGTATGCTACTATAACATAAAATTCAAACCAAATAATTAACTTAAAGATGTTCACTAAAGCAAGTAAAATAAAAGAAGAGATTTTAACTTAACGGACAGATAAAAGTTTAATTCAAGCTCAAGTGGAAAGAATGTACCTTTTAAGAAGCCCTAAAAATGTTTCTCAAATACCTGTATACCAAATTGCAATTTCTGAAATAAAGACTTTTCTGAAATTTTTTAAAAATGAACTTATCTGCAATTTCCAGCAATGTAGGGGCTGTTTTGGAAAGCTAGAAAGGCAACGACTTTTCTACAATATCGTAAGATGGACCGGCTTGTAAAAATTCCAGAAGTCTGTAACTCCCGAAATTGAAGGGGCTTTGCTGCAAAAGTCCTTGGAGTTAGTTTTAAATTGAAAATACAGTGGGGACCTCTTTGTAAATTTCTTAGAAAAAATTCCCCAAATCGATTTCGTCTCCCTCTGTGCACAAACAAACATGAGATCCACTGGAAATCATCAACAGCTGCTAATGTTGACGTCAGAGGAATGGTTAGTCGTTTCCGACGACACAGAAGGTGGCTGATGATGCCAAAGTCGTCGGAATCGAAGAAGACAGCCACCGGAGATCTTCGATCGCGACTTCTATTGACGTTGGACGAATGGTCGGGTGTTTCCGACGGCTTAGAAGGTGGTCGGCGACAATGGAGTCGTCGGAATTGAAGGGGATAACCGCCGGAATTGTCGGACTGAGAGCTTTGACGCTCGGAGGTTGTCCGAGCTGGAGGAGGCGTTGATGGTGGGTTCCGACCCTTGTTATAGGGTTTCCGACGAGATAGGTTGCCGAATTTGAAGAAGAGACACCACCAAATATCGGATTCTGACTTTAGGAACCCTGTTCCAACGTTGTGGGTTGACGGTAACGATGGGTATGGCTTCTGACGAGCTTGTTGGGCCTGACTAATGCTGTACATTGTCGGAATCGAAGTGGGAGTCCTCGAAATCACCGGAAGCTGACATAGAAGGTGCTGGATTAGGGGATATGGCGTCATCACTGAGTACCATCAACGTTAGGGTTGTTGTCGAAGGTGAGTTTGTGGAAGATGGAATTCCGTACACAACCCAACAGTTGCGTAACCGTGTTGATTAGTGACAACAGACGAAAATTTCACCCAGGTTCGCTTTAATACCAAATTGATGCAAGACAGGTAAGAAGAAGATAGAAAAAAGAGGAAGAAACCTCTCAAGGGGAGGAGAAGGGAAGAAAGGGGAGAAGTAGGGAAGGATTTAGGGAGGATTAGGGCAAGCAAAGAAACAATCAATGTATTTCAATAATCAAGTGTTATCAACTATAATTCAAGCTACCATATTTATAGACTTGAAAGAAAACCCTAAAACATGCTTAAAATACTCGTAACAAGTAAAATACCAAAAATACCCTTTAAATCCCTAATTAAATTGACAACCTTAATTGTTATGATTGCGCTTAAAATAAGTATGAATCGGGTGCACGTCACGATCCCCATCACATGCTTTGCTTTTCCACTTAATAGATATGATAAATATTTGGATATAAATGTTACAAGCTTCTAGAAATTACCTAAAAGGGCATCTTCTCCACATCATGTAAGAATTTGCAACAATACACCCAAACGAAGCTATAAGATTTACATAGGTTCAAAAGCCTCAAATGAGGTAGAGGTTACAATAATATTTGCTTAGGAATTACATTGTTGATCCCAAACTACTAAAAACTGGATATTGGAATTCAATTCCTAATACATATAGAAAGCAGAAGCTGCACTCTATATTGATGAAAAACCTCAAATGCAGTACCTTTAAAATTACATATGGCATGGAAAAGGACCTAATAGAACAAAGGTTGATGAGCATGTCAAATGTTTGCTACAGTAGCCGGACAGGAACATGGTAAGGGTAAATAAGAATGAGATTGAGCAAGATAAGACCATTTATGAGCGAAAGATTAAAGAAAGATATAACTGGAAAAAAGAACAACATTGTTCCCCGAATGATGTAAATAGCTCAAGAAGGTGAATTGAGGTTCAGAAAACTTTTGGACAAAATATAAAAGGTGAAGGAAAGAGTTAAGGAAATATGTACAGAAACTCATAGCACAGAATATAATCATTTGGCCTTATAATCATTTGGCCTAAGATGGGTTTCTACTCTACTCTCTAAAACAATCCTCTGTCTCAGGTTCCACTAA
Source organism: Pouteria campechiana (assembly GCA_036873735.1). Lineage (NCBI taxonomy): Eukaryota > Viridiplantae > Streptophyta > Magnoliopsida > Ericales > Sapotaceae > Pouteria > Pouteria campechiana. The sequence continues at coordinate 33,833 of JAYJMB010023330.1, forward strand.
AGAACAATCTCCCAAGCAAAATTGGTTTCTCTGAGGTTACCAACAAACTCTTACAACAATATCACCGCAAGTATTCCAACTTGTAGAAACACAACTTTGCGAAGTAAGAACGTAATAATATTTGTTCAAAGACTTTGCCTCTAAATAAGCTGAGACGTACACAATGAATAGCAAGTAATAAAAGGATTACTCTGTCTAGAACTCGTGCTTCGAGCTCCTTTTATGTGAATAAGGATGTAGCTTGAAGATTGACACAAGTTTGAGCATAGCAAAGTGAAGTAATTTAGAATAAAACTTCTCTTTTTGTATAATGCACAATATAAGCTCTCTAGATTGCTTCTCCTTCGAAAGGATCTTTGGAGAGACTTTTGATAGTTTGAAATTAACTTGTTAAGAATTTAGTTGTTGAAGCAATCGTTCGGCAATCGAATAAAAAAAAATTCAGTTTAACGACAAACCTCTTTCATCTCCTCTATTAAATCCTCTATTGACGAAGGAGACCCCTAATACATCTACAATTTCCTCTATTGATTCCTGTTAGGGAACTCAAACACAGGACATCCATTTTCCAGTTGGCACCATTCCACATCAGATCTCTATTCTATTGGTAAACTTCTTCCACATACGCTGTGATCCTATAAAACTCAAGGGTCGTTCCCTAAAGGGGAATCCTGTCGGAATTAGTGGTGCATATTTCTATGAAATTCTCCTCTAGGCAGGAATCCTTATCCTACCTACATACAGATTACGTATGTATCTCAATTATGCGTATTTCATACATGCTCAAGTATAAAAGAACCAGGTAAGTATCCCCTGAAACACAAGCACTTGTACCAATACATACCCTCTTAAAGAATTCCGATTACTGACTTGAACGTCGGAATGTTTACGCCGGGAACACCCCCGATGCCCTGTGACATTTTCCCAATTTTGCAGGACTCTTTGCAGAATTCTCTCGGAAGCTACATTGACAACCGATTTGAGCACAACCTAAACAATTCCTTTGTTGAAAATAGCCATCATCTAGTGTTTATGACAGACTTCTATGATGCTCAATAATTCCTTTGTGAATTATTTGAGAAAGAATTTCTCCTCCAGATATTCGGAGAGACCTTTGTCATTGTTTGAAATTCCTCTATGGATTCCTCTATTGTCTCTAATAGCTTCACCTACTTCCAAAGGCTAGTTTGCAGACTTATATCGTCTTGAAGTTTTCCTCCGTCATGTCCTCTGTGAAGAATTTTGAATTTAGACACTTTTTCAGATTCTTCAAGAGAACTTTGTCAGAGAAATTATTTCCTATGTTGTCTCTTTTGTCATGCAAACTGTTGTAGAAACTTAACTTTTTTCACTTTTTCTTCTATCTTGACTTATTTTTTGAATGTGTTAGAATATCTTGTGTTATTTCTTGATATTATTTGTCCTTTAACATGATTATCTCTTTTTTACTTTGATACTTTTGTGTTGCACTAGTGTTTTTCATTTTAATTTCTTCAATGCTTGGAAATATTATCATTAGTACCTTCATTTCTCACTCGTATATTTATTCGTCATCAAAATAAAGCTGTCATTAGGTTGGAAGTCCATGTGTTGGACTCAACAAACACAATATGGAATAAAAGTTGGAAATAATTATCATAGGCTCTAATGGACAAAAGCGTTGTAATGATATTAGGTTCAGTAAGCAGTCATGGAGAAGAATTTTATTCTAGTGGAGGCTTATTTAAAATGGAAAATCTATGTCCAGGAATTAGTAAGAAATGTGAATGAGTTGGCAGGGTGGTAATGCATATTCAAGGAAAGGTGAAAGAACATCAAATAGTTGAAGTTCCTAACAGAGATGGTTCCACCAGTGGAACAATTGGAGAGAGAAAAGATAACAATATGGCTTAAAAAACCTGGCTGCAGCTGATCCAATGGATTAAATGTGATCTGATACAAGCAGTTTCAAGAGTTACAACAAAAGAATATGCCATGGGAACTATACGAGCTAGTTTGACTTACCAGTGATCACTCATGTCAAGCTACAAAATAGCAACAATGACTAATGCAGGTGAGCATACTTGGAGCAAAACTGAACAAAGTCTAAGGATGACACAAAAAGAAAGGAAATAAACATACTTTCGTCTCGCCAAGATATGGCATTGGTGTGCCACCATATCCTTGCCCCTGAGAAGACTTATATGTATCACTGACAATAGCATCACCATTTGCCCTACCAACAGCATTTGCTCTAGCTTCCCATGCTTGAAGACTACCAAACTCGGGGGGAGTCAAATCTTTGACTCTTGCAAGTTGATCCATCAATGGCTTCAGTTGAACCTAAAAAATTAATAAATATCTATATTTAGAAAGTTATAGTATAGACAACCAACATACACATAACATATGTTGAATGGTAGTAGCATGTGAAACTCTTAAAGAAATGAATACTTCAGTTAAAGCATGTGACATGTATGGTAGCAAATAGTTTCACTCAACACTGCTTCTCAAACATACAGAAGGAAGCAAAACAAGATCTACAATTCCTACTGCATGCAGGATATTACTAACAGAATCTTATCTTGTTCCAACCCTTGAAAAGCACAGCGATTGTCTGTTGAATAAATAGTTGTGGATGGTACAAGCAAAGTTATAAAATCATGTTCAGAAATCCACAACAAGGCAACATGATCCTAGGCTGAGCCAAATTGACCTAATGAAGACTCGATTGAATAGTGAAGCATGATTCACTCTATAAAACTTAACAATCAGTGTATCAAGAGGAATCTTAACCACTGATATGATTTAGGCAGCAATGCAGCTGTTATATTAAAACAAAATTGATTTCTAGGCACAATCACAATACAAAACACAACATAAGAAAAAAGAAAGAAAGGAAAGGAAGGGAAAGGAAAAGAGCATGAGATGCTAGATTTATGTGCTGTACCATAATGGATGCCATAAGATTCAAGGTGAATACTGACAAATGAAATTGTTACATCATTCACCCAGAAGGCCCAGATTCAACAAATTGAGGTCGGGTTATTAAACAGGTAAGGCTTGTATTCACCATAATCCAATCTAATTTAAGATCCCATCTATCAATTTCATACATGTAGAATATAATATTCATAGTCAAGTTTTCAAAAATTAAGATCTATTTTTTGAGAGAATATAATTGAGAACATATAAATGGTTTGAATATTCTGATTCTTAATAATTTGCATTCAGAAATACACTTGTATGATCCATCAGAAGATTCCAATTCTTAATACATTTGCGTTCAAAAATACACATCCATATTCAGTATAGAATATGTCTAATTGGATTTGATTTGTATCAAATCCAGTGTCGCTTTATTGCTACTTTAGAGACATATCACTACCTCAATCAGGTATTCAATTTTATCACCTAATGTAATCATTAAAATACAGATAAATTAAAAAATATATTTAAAATTTTCATTGCCACTTGAGGATACATCAAGATAAATATAAACACAACTAAACAACCACAAAAATTGCATTTAATTATCACAGTTTATCAGTTAATGGCCCTGCACACAGACAGTAATATGGGACCACTTCCATGGTCACACGATCATATAAATGAATGCATAAAAACTCTCTGTTTGTGCCCATCTGAATGATTATATGAAATCCACTCCAATCATCAATCTTATCATCACCTATCTAGTTAGGAATCCAAAGATCATCCTAATCAAAGGCAAAATGTTGACCACAAAATTTAAATCATTTGAGGGTGGATATGAAGCCTTTAAAATTGTTTGATTGCTTGATGAACCAAAAAGCTCATAATTAGACATTGGTACTGTGAAAACTATTTTTTTCCATCTTGAATAATCTTTCTATAAAATTATATTGCATTCCAATACTTAGGTGAAATGACCCAAGAAATTTTTATGTTTTAAACATGATTTTCTGCTATTTTAAAAATTGTGTAGCCAGAAAAGTATTTGATCAAATTAATTTTGAGTATCTTAATTAAATGGGTAATGCTAGGTTGGATGTCAAATAATCATTCAAATGGGACCAAACAGAGTTTTCACGAATTAGTATATATAGTCACACCACCATAGAACTATACATACGGGAAAAACTTCAATACGAAAGGTTACAACATGGAACCTTGCCATTTTCATGCATCATAATTCTTTTACCAAATCCAAACCAGCCGCCATACTTGCTTCTATACAAAATTTTACTATTTCAAAAATCACCTTGACCGGATTCTTAGATGGGTCACAGTAAATTCTAATTAATAAGATTGCTAGAAATACTCTTTTGGATATTGTGGTCTATATAGGTTTGCAATCAAGATAATTTTTTTTTTATCTTGATTAAATCAATCGTTGCAAAATTCAATGGTTGGCTTGGATTTAATAAAAATATTACAACTTATGAAAAATGAAAAGATTCCAATGTAGAACCAATTACATAGAAGCCTTACAATATACATGTGTGTGTATGTATATACGTATATATTATAGGGTTGTGATTTAGTATGGTCGAACTTACTGAAATCTCAGTAAAGTCGCCTGGTTTTGGCTCATTGTAATAATTTTAGTGGGATCCAAACTGTTGATAATATTTTGCATTATCTATTTGGTTAATAATTTAAAAATAATCTCAATACAAGGTCTGCATAAGTCAGAAATCTAATCCCTCCATCTTACTTAACACCACTTGTTGATTTTGTATTCTGAAGATTATGTAGATAAAACACTTAAGTGGGCCCAAAATTAGCACCATTTGAGAGTTAATATCTATCATTCAATTTTTTTCATTTTTTTATGGGAACCATAAGGATATAATCATGCATCCATACCTTTGAAAGCCTTCATCTTATGTTAGTTCATGATTATATAAAGTTTAGTGATATTCAAATATATGCATAAATTGATATAAGTAATTTCTATATTTTATACATTTTTAAATGGTATGGCCCACATAGGCCTTTGATAAAAACAATTACACATGTTTTAACCTAAGTAATAATTCTAAGAATCATGATCAAATTGGATTTTATTTAATAATCTTAGATTGACTTAAAAATAGAGGGGTAACTTCACCTTCCTTTAAACCATTTCCTTTTACAAAAATACCGACTACCTACTAAAATTTTTACATATGTACCAATACCATCTATTCCCATTAAACAATTGCAACCGACCATCCATTTCTTTTCTTCTTTCCAAAATTCCCTTGATGTTCCTCCTCCACCTTCTCATCTCCCTCCTCCCTCCAATGCTTCCCCCATGCCACCCAATCCCAAATTCATTTTACGGCCTAGCAAGCATTGAATTCTTGTGGTGAGCGACTTGGAGGGCATTAAGGACAATACTAATGACCAGGTTCTAGCCACCCATCCAAGTTCATCCACAGGCAAACACTTGGGCTATGACAATACCTCATTGGGTCATGCTCCTTATGGTCCATATTGGCACAACTTGCACAAGGAACTAATGGTCTACCTCCTATCAAATGTGGCATTGCAGGCATTCAAGCACATACAAGCAGCAGAGCTCAACACATACATGAAAGACTTATATAAAGTGTGGAAAAGGAAACGTCAAAGCCATGTTAATGTATTGTTGAAGAAGTGGTTCAAGGACTTTACATTTAATTTGATTTCCAGGATGGTGATTGGGAAGCATCTTGGGATAGATGATGTAGAGGGAAAAGAGTTCAAGAGTTTGATCTAGAGTTCCTTTTAATACACTTGGATGTTATTGTTGCATCAAACATGCTTCCATTCCCAGAGTGGATAGATTGGAAGGGCCTAAGGAAGGAATTGAAGAGGGTTCCCAAGGAGATAAACTTGATCATTGACAGGTATGTGGAAAGGCATCAACAAGGAAAGGGGTTTGGTGGGGCTGAGGGCAGTAAAGATTTCCTTGATCTATTGTTGTGCATTATAAACAATGGGGGATTCTCCAACCATGAACCCAACACAATCATCAAGGCAACTATACTAGTATGTGGCTTTGAGTGAGAAGAATCAAAGTACATTATCATCTTCATTTGTTTACACTTTACGATTGCTCTTTTTTTTAGATGCATTTTTCTTTTCATTCTTTTAATAGCCAATTTCCATTCCTAGTTGATCCTTGCAAGTGCAATCAACATCTCGGTAATCACCATGTTGATAACTCTCTATTTCATAGTCAACAATCCATACGTCCTCAAGAGGCCCTAAGAAGGTCTCTGCATCCATGTTGGTTAGGGTAGAAACCTCATCATATCATACTAAGCATCAACACTATGAAGACAGCGCGGGGGGGGGGGGGGGGGGGG
>JAYJMB010023341.1:0-40109 GCA_036873735.1 Pouteria campechiana
CATCGTTTCTCGACCGGTTCCTGCTCGCGGTCGGGTCAGCTTCGTGATGGACTTGCCTGACGTGGCTGTTGTGTGGCCACGCGCCGTCGTCGTAGGTCGCTGTCCCTGCTGGCGGCGAGACATTGCTACTCGCTGTGATGCTGTCGCCCTCTGCTGTTTCGCCGGTCAGGCATCGTCGTCGTCGCTGTCCCTGCTGACGGCGAGACATTGCCACTTGCTACGGCGCCGTCGCCCTCCGCTGTTCCGCCAGTCAGGCGTCGTTGTCGTCCACCGTCGGATGCCCTGTTCGTGACTGCCACAGAACAGGGCAGTCGTCTACTGTCCATGTAACGTCGTCATCACCGCTGCATACATCCGCCCTTAGTCCCAGCTGGTCAGACGGCTGATCGGGCCCGGCCGAGCGGCTAGCCTCGATTTTACTGCACCGAACCTCCGATTTGGTGGCCAGAGGGGGGTCGTCGACGCCGGATCAGACCCTTGCTCTGGCCGCAAAATGAGGGTTCGGTTTTGTCGGCCGGCGGTTGAACGTCTGATCATCGGGATCCTTGCGTCACGCCAATGTTTTTAAGGTCCCCTCCCACATCATGCGGCCGACTCGCTAGCCTGAAAAATGCAGTTGCTCACTAACGTCCACTGTTTGCGTTGCTGCCAACGACAGGACGTCATTGCTGATAGTCCACCACCACACTGTCGCCGTCTAGGAGTTATGTTGCTGCCGACGTTGTTGCTGGCAGTGCCATTCGACAGCAATGTCATTGCCGGCGTTTCCATCGGACGCCCTATTCGTGGCTGCCACGAAACAGGGGGTGTCGCACCTCCCATGTTCGTTCACGTTGATCATCGCTGACGCTGTCCGCTCCACTGGCGACACTGTCCGTCCCTGTTCGTGGATGGCCTTCATGCCCAGCGGCGACGTCGCCGTCTCCACCGGACAGCGGCATGATTCGCTCTGTTCATCCGCTGGTGGGCTGCACCGTGTTGCTGGTGCTGCTGCCGATGCTTTCACCGATGACATCATTTGACGCCGACGACGCTGCCGGCACCTTCACCCTATTCGTGGCTACCATGGAACAGGGGTCATTTTTGTTATCTGCATGTCGCTGCCGCCGTTGCTTGCGCTGCTGCCGATGCTCGTCTACCGGTGTCATCATCTGGTCGGACAGCTGATCGGCTGTGACCAGATGGCCGCCTTTGATTTTCCATGGTCCAACATTCACGTAACTCGAATTCAACCTAAACTCGACCTACTGAATTTGGGTTAGGGTTGAGGTTTTAAAATTAGGGTTGGGTTAGGGTTAGGGTTGACCTAAATTCGATTCCAATTAACCCAAGTTGCACTCCTATCAACCATCCTTCTTAACATACTCTTGGACCTTCAGAGTTTCATACAAGGCCAATGAAGACATATCCAACCATTAAACACAAAAAATTATTCATTCCACAAAAATTCTGATCAACACATTACCAATAGCAAAAGCCAAAAACAAAGTTTCATACTACCAACCTCAAATTATCATACAACAATAAGTTCAATTAGACATTACTCAAAATCTTACATCAATTCCAATACACAACACTATCCAGTCACACCAACTTCAATTGGATGTTTTCGTCTTCCACAAAAACATATCTACCATTCACTTTCAATTACAAATTTAAGTTTAAATTTTCAATGCTCCCTGCACTCTTCATAAGCCGAATTCCTCCTTTAGAAGTTTATTCTCCTTTTTCACTAATTCTAATTCTTTCTTTTGCATGACCATCTCTTATGTTGCACTCAGTTTACTTGAATTTCTAAGCCCCCTTCCTTTTACATACAAGTCACACCAATAAAAAAAAGTTGCAGTCACTTTTACCCTACCATGATGGATGAAAATTCCATTTAGTAATTCAATTTATAAGTATAAACTAACATCATTCAATAAAAAAATAAAATTTTTATATTTACATATCAAAAATATAAGTCACAAACAAATATCTTCTTAGGACATTGATAGCACCATTGATTTTAATTCTTATCTATCATTGAGATGACCACTTGACAAAGCCCTTTTATATGTAGACAATAAATAGGTAAATACAATGTTGAGCTCGATGACATTATGCTACAACCACCTTTCAAACACTAAGAATAAGACCTAGATAAGTACATGGAACATGATGAGGAAGGATTTAATCATGGGAGACAAATTCAATGGACTTACCTTGAAGTATTAGTAACAATAGTGCCTCCTCTTCCACCATCTTCTTCTCCCTATTTGAATAGCACCTTTATGGATCCACAACAACCCATCTCTTTAAAACCCCCCTTTCGAACATAGGGACTCTAGGGCTTCAATGCAGTTGATGGGAGTGAGTGAAAGAAACTTTGCAGTTGATGAGAGTGAGTGAGTGAGTGAAATAAGCTTATAAGGGCAAAATTGGAATTGAATAAATTCATTACATGGCAAACACTCTATAACAAGTACAAAAAGAGGAAGTAAAGCAAATAAAATGGAACAACATAAGGATTTATTAATAATTTTTATTTTATTTATTAATTATCCTCAATTGATTACACTTGCTGTGTATATCAGAAATTTGCATATCCATATCCCAGACCACCAGTGGTCCTAATTACATCTTCATAATGGGTAAAAGTCCTTGATTAAAAGAAAAAGTACAATGTATCTTAGAGATCTAAAAAATAAAACATACTCTCTCAAAATAAATATGTATTATTTTTAGGATCCCCGAGCACATTGCGATGACTTGAAATTTAGGAGATTGCCTCAAGCCAGTGAGAGGATAGGATGACATGGCTCTAGACTGGGTTACTAGACACTGGGTCAACCTAAAGAATGAGTGTTTTGATCCAGTCGGTTTGTCCTGAATGGAATTAAGACCGAATGATTTCTATTATTTAGATTGTAAGAAACCATAGAGGCAATAGGTAGCATGTGACCCAATTGGTATATCCCAGAATGACTCAGGACTGGGTAATCTCTATTGTATTTAGACCTAAAAGAGATCGGAAGAAAATAAATGACCTACATTTGGTTTGGCTTTCTCGCATCATCCATGAGAAGCTAAAGAAGAGTGGGCAAGGTTGAGCGGGTTTAGCTCAGCTCTCTTAATTACCCATAAGAAGCTTATAAAGAATGATACCAGGATGACTGGATTTTAGCTCATTTGAAGTGGTCTTACTAAGGTTTGACTCAGTGAGTCATGACTCAGTGACTAAACGAGTCATGAGTCGGTGACTAGGTCCTAGACTTACGCTTTTGAGTGAGTTGATAGATAGTATTTGCTAAGGTTTGACTTAGTGAATCATAACTCAGTGACTCGGTGAGTCATGAGTCAGTGACTTAATCCTAAACTTAAGCTTTTGAATGATTTTGCTAAGGTTTGATTTGGTGAGTCATGACTTAGTAACTCGATGAGTTGTGACTTAGTAACTCAGTCCTAGACTTAGACTTTTGAATGATTTCACTAAGTGGTGTTTTCTAATGTCTCGTAAAATACTGTAAACGGGCGATCTCTGTCATTTAACCTATGAGAGATCATAGATCCAAATTACAAATAATAAATTTGTATGGATTGAAAGAGTTTAACAACTTGGACAGTATGGATTAACTTAATTATGTAAAATTAAGTCTAATCATAGTTACCGCTAGTGGTTATCCCTAAGTTTTTATTTAGACAATATGAAATGGGTCCATGCCATCATCTCTATGATCTATGGGCCTCACCTCCATATAGGGCCAACTTGGGTTTCAACTCTACCAATAGATAATCTGATCTTATGATCAAGAGATTAGCAAATTTAAGGAGTTCACCAAAAGTGGTCATCTTTCCCATTTTTACTCAAGTCAGAAGTCTGCCATAAATGGAAGCTCCTCTTATTCAATATTTGGCATGAAATTCATCAATGCAGTTCATTAATGTTTTTAGAAGTGTGAAACCCAAAGAGATGAATTTTATTATGGTCCAATACTTCTCATTCAAGAGACCACAGAATTCTAATGGTTGTCTTCCTTGGAGTAGTAAACCCACCACATTACAAGTAAAAGAAATTATTATGCACCATGGTAGATTTTTCTCCAAGGCTAGATTAGATGATGGTCTTAGAACAACGAGGCACTTACTTCAAGATGAAATGAAATAAAATTCAAGTTCCTTCACTATTTTGGAAGAAGAAGAAACTTCAAGGAGGAGGAAGAAGAGAGTCTATCTTTAAAAAGAGAAAATGTTTGAGTAGAGTCAGTCTCCTAAGAGCATTTCGGCAGAGTTTGGCCTTGGAAGATGATGAATTCTAGCAGAAACAGCACACCTCTTTCTCTATTAGAAGAAAATCTCCTCACCTTCTTCTCAAAAACTAAGCCTTTTATAGCCACCGGAATGCAACTGGCATGGCGGAGCATGGTGGCTTTGTGGAGCTTGCTTGGTGGCATGGTAGAGCCTTGATGGCGTGGCAAAGACTAACATTACAGAGCATAGCTGGTGTGGCAAAGCCTAGCATTGCAGAGCATAGTTAGTGTGATAAATCACAACTAGCATGGCAAAGGCGAAGCCTTGATGGCGTAGTGAAACCTAGCGTTGCAGAGCACAACCGACGTGATGGAACCTTGGTGGCGTGGCGGAGCTTGGCATTGTAGAGCACAACTGACATGGTGGAGCCTTGGTGGCATGACAAAGTTTGGCACTGCAGAGCACAACTGGCATGGTGGAGCCTGGCATTGCAAAGTATAGTTGATGTGATAGAGCCTTGGTGGCGTGGCGGAGCCTGGCATTGCAGAGGCATAGCGGAGCCTGGTATTGCAAAGCACAGTTAGCGTGGCAAACCCTTGGTGGTGTGGCAGAGTCTGGTGTTGCAAAGTATAAATGGTGTAGCAGAGCCTAGCATTGCAAAGTACAATTGGCGTGGAGAAGCTAGACATTGCAAAGCACAGTTAGCTTAGCAGACCTTTGGTGGCGTGGCGGAGCTTGGCATTACAGAGCACAGCTGGTGTGGTGAAACCTTGATGGCGTGACAAAGCCTAGCATTATAGAGCACAACTGGCTTGGCAGAGCTTTAGTGGTGTGGTGAAGCTTGGCATTGTAGAGCACAACTAGTGTAGCAGAGCACCTCTTGGCATGGTGGAGCCATGTGGCATGGTGAGGCTTTGGCACTATTGGAATTTAAGTAAGGTATTTTTAGAGTCATTAATTGCATTTTAATTTGAATGGTCTAACCAAGATTATTTGGATAGTACATAAAAAATTACCAATTAAGTGTTCCCCATTAAACAACACATTGGATTGTTGATTACTTGTCTTGGCCCACTCTTGGTGTGATCTAAACCATTCCTTGTATAAACTAAGGTTTTAAACTATCCAACACACTCTTTCCATCCAATTTCCAATGATAGTACACATTTTGGAATCAAAACCTTAAAATGGTACCTGTTTTGGGATTTTTGGGAACTTGGTACCTATTTTGGAATTGTCGAGAAAGTTTGGCACTCATTTTGGAAATAACCCCTAATGAGGACATGTGATTGCTTCTTTTGATAAAAAAAAAGTATAATGCCTAATTTTCTTTGTGCTATGGGTACTGGCGTTTTACTTTTTCTGCTTCTTTGTTTGTCTGCTGGGTTGGGTCTCTTGATGTTACATAAGGACCGGGTGTATTTGCATGGGAATGAATGTGTCTGTACAAGGATGGCTTTGGGTCTCATGGGACCAAGTGCGTTCATATGGGGACAACTTATGGGTTGCACGGGACCGTGTGCATCTATATGGGGATGCCTTATGGGTTGCATAGAACTACGTGCATCTATATAGGGACAACTTATGCTTTTGAGGACTAGTCGTGTTGGGGATGCATTAGATGTTGACTAAAGCTAGCATAAATAGTCCTTCTTGAGAGAATATGTTGCCTTAAAGAATGAATGATCGTTAGTCATTAATAAGTAAAATGTGAAATGACATGAAAAAGGGATAAGTGTATGTTGCCCTTTCATATTGATAATACATCTATAAATGTTCTACATTCCAAGTATGTAAGTCGCTTCTATTGTTGAGCCTTTATAGTTGATAGGTTCCATTGTTTAAAACTTTGCTAACGCGATATGGGCCTTTCCAAGTCTGCGCTAGCTTTCCTCTAGTACCAGTTGGGTTGCTAATCGCTACTTCTTGTAAGACCAAGCTCCCTTCCTAGAAGCCTCTTGTTCTAACCCGTTTATTATAGTATTGTTGTATCTGGTTTTATTGTCTATCTTCTCTAGAGTGTTAGCTCTTGTTCTATCCAACATGTCGAGGTTGGCTCGAAGGGCCTCCTCGTTTAGCTCTACATTGATGTTTTGTACTCTAGCAAAGGGGATTTGTAGTTTTATTGATATTACTACTTTGAAACTGTAGGCGAGGGAATGGAGTCTCTCTGGTGGATCTTTTTGGAAGCATCCAGAGCACCCAAAAGACTTTGAGGAGCTCATTGTACCAACTTCCACCCAACCCTTCCATCTTTCACCATAGCCCATCCACTATGTTTTTATTTGTTGCTTCTGCTAAGCCATTGGTTTGAAGATGCACTATGGATGAGAATTTTTGTTGTATCCCAAGGAAGGTGCAAAACTTACAAAAGGACTTGTTGTCAAACTTAGTGTCATTATCAATGATCAAAATTTCTAACACTTTGAATTGGCACATGATGCTACCCAATACAAATCCTTTCACTTGCAGAGCTGATATAGATTAAATAGCTTTAGCTTCCACCCATTTGGTGAAGTAGTCAATAGCCATGATGATACACTTTCATCTCCCGATCATCTCCCGATCACTGTAGGAATGGCCCCAGAATGTCCATACCCTACTAATAGGATGTTCAGTGGATGTTGATAGTTGCCAACTTGGTGGTTGAGAGCCTAGGGATGTTTATGTGCTTTTGTCATTTTTCGCAATTCTTTACATACTCTTTTGAATTAGTTGTCATGTTAGGCTAGTAGTACCTCTGCTTAACTTCCTTAAATACGAGGGTTTTGCCCCCAACATGATTTGCACACTTCCTTCATAAATCTATTTAATAATCCTTTGTCCTTAGCTCTTTATCAGGCATCAAAGGTACAATTGTGGATCCCCCATTTGGTCCAATATGTTGTCGAAGTAAACAAATTTGGCTATGAACCATGCCAGATTTCTTGCTTCTACAGGATCATCTAGCTTCTCACCCTTTTTTAGATAAGCTTGGATTAGATCCATCTATGATGGCTCTGGTAATTCAATAGCCAATTGCTCGAATTCCTTAATGTTAGGACTAGCAAGGTCCTCCATTAGTATTGTTCTCTATGGGGCAAATGTGGGTGTAGACACTAGCGTGGATAGCATATTAGCTTTTTTTGTTTGCTTCCCTTAGTATTTGCAAGATAGAAACCTTGAGTATCTGTCTCATCAACTCATGAGCAGTAGAAAAATATTGTATCATCATTGGTTCCCTAGCCTTGTACTTTTTTAGCTATTTTACCATGAGTTGAGAGTCGCAGAAGATTTGCAATGCTTACACCTTTAGCTTTTATGCTAGGAAAAGTTCTACTAGTAGGGCTTCATATTCTACTACATAGTTTATTGTCAAGAATCCAAATTGAAGAGCGTACTTGAATGAGGCATTTTCCTGGCTTTGGATGATAAGCTCAACTCCTACTCCTACTTTATTGGAGAATTTATCCATGTACAACCTCTATAGTAGTTCTGGTTAATTGTTTTTTCTATCTAGCGATACCAGAGCAAGGTCTATCAATTCCGAGTTGAGGTCCAAAGCATGTTTTGTTGGGGTGAGCACCTTAGTGGTAGTTGGCTTGTCGCCTCTTCTATCAATGCATTCTATGATGAAATCTATCATTATCTATCCTTTGATTATGGTGCGAGGGAGTAATTCTATGTCGAATTCACTGGTGCGAGGGAGTAATTCTATGTCGAATTCACTAAGTTTTATAGCCCATTTGACCAAGCATCCTAAGAGCTTCATCTTTTGGAGGAGTTGCCTAAGTGTCTAGTCAACATAAATTTAGATGGGTTGTCCTTGAAAATAGGGCATAACCTTCTTACCACCACAACCAGGGCAAATATCATCTTCTCCACCATCAAGTACCGAGTTTCTGCATTCCTATGCATCTTGCTAACATAGTATGCTAGCTATTGATGGGGACCCCACTCCTAGAATAGCATAGCCCACCACCACTTCCATATCTATTGTTAAATAAATACATAAGGCTTCTCCCCTTTTGGCGGAGTATTAAAAAGGGAGAGATTCCATGTAGTTCTTCAAGTTTTCGAAGGCTGTTTGTGATTCACTACTCCATTCGAATGCTTCCATTGCCTCTCCCATTTTTTTTCTTTTGGAGCATTTTAAAGAATGACATGCTTCTCTCTACTAATTTGGATAGGAACCAGTTTAACATGGCTAATATACTGGTTAATTTTTGGACCTCCTTCATGTTAATGGGAACTTTCATGCTTCGATTGCTTGTATCTTCTCTAGATTGGCTTTTATCCCTCTCAAAGATATTAAGAATCCCAACAGCTTCCTTGAGGACACTCCAAAAGCACATTTTTGTGGGTTTATCTTATGCTTTCAAAGGTCTAGAGTATTTCTTGCAAGTGGTTAATGTGGTTATGGCGATTCCAGCTCTTGAACATAATGTCATCAACATAAGCTTCTATGTTTTTTCCAATTTGGTCTTTGAAGACGTTGTTTACCATTCTTTGGTATGTGGCTCCAACATTCTTGAGTCCAAATGGCATGATCTTGTAATAATAGGTTCCTACATTTGTGATAAATGAAGTTTTTTCTGGTCTTGTTCATGCATCATGATCTAGTGGTACACTAAGAATGAGTCCGTGAACATCAGTAGCTCATGACCTGCTGTGGAATCGAGTAGCTGATCTATTTTAGGTAGCAGGTAGCTATCTTTTAGGCATGCCTTATTGAGTAACATGAAATCCATGCAACATCCACCATTTTTTGGTCGATTTTCATATCATTACAACATTTGCTAACCACTTCAAGTAATGGACTTGCTAAATAAAACATCCTTTTTATAGGATTTCAACTTCTACTATAATGGCCTCTCTCTTTTCTTACTAAAAGAGGCACTTCTTCTGCCAGACAAGTTTATGATTCTTGTCTATTGCGAGCTTGTCGCATGCTATCTTCGGATCCAACCCCGGCATGTCTAAAGGCCCACGTGCGAAGACATCCAAGTTTTACTTTAGGAGCATTACCAGCTTTTGTTGCATGATTGGTTCCAAGGCAAAACCAATGAGGGCTATTTTTTGTGGGTTGGCAGTAACTAGCAAAATTGTGAGTACTGGTTTGATACTTTGACAGATTCACTTCTAGTGAATTATTGCTCATCTTAGGAGTCCATGATGTTGATCTCCATGTCGTTGGGGATTTTTCCCTTCAAGGAACTTTCATAGCATTCCCTTGAGGGTTTTTTTTATCCCCTTTGGCAATACCTACACCTTGGGAGGTGGGAAATTTGAATGCTAAATGGAATGTTGATATCACAACCCTCATTTTATTCAGTTCAAGACATCCAAGCACCGCGTTGTAGGCCAAAGGTACCCTAACCACTAAGAAATTCAGATTTGTAGTGGTTTTTATTTTCCCTTTTCCCATTGTAAAGGGTAAGATTACTATATCCTCTAGCTTTTCTTTGTCACCTATGAACCCTGTTGGTTGCTCTACTACTAGTTTCAACTTGTCTCTTGAGGTCCCTTATCTTTTCAAAACAGTAGTAGAATAAAATATCTGTCAATGATCTGCTATCCACCATGACATGCTTACTTTAAAATTTGATATGACGGAGGCCTCATCATGTGGAATAGTAATTTTGAGTGCATCCTTCTCCAAGAAGATGATGACATAATCATCTTCCTTCTTTCTTTTAGAGGTTTGAACGATCAAATTCATTTGTTGCATATAAGCTTTGATTCCAGTGGGTGTGTTTCCTTTGGACACAAGTCCTCTAGTGATGATGTTTATGGTTCAGGCAGTTGGATGGTTTGCGTTAGTAGTGGCATCTCTGTTTGGCTCCCTAGGGGCTATTTCTTTTGGATCGATGTCTTCCCTTCATTATTTGCTCCATCCTTTTTGCATTCATTGCTAGTTATGTATCGCTACAACCTCCCCCCTTTAAATCAAGGCCTTGATTTCTTCCCTAAGTTATTTTCATTCCACCATATTGTGGCCTTTCCCTTTGTGATAGAGATAGTATTTATGGGACTCTTGTCTCCAAGCATTTGGTTTCAAAGGGCATGGCTCGGGAAGATACCCCTGATTTTGGATCTTGTGGAAGATGTGTGTTTGGCCATTATTAAGGGGGGTGAAATTGTCATACCTATTCTTTTCACTATTAGGAGGTCTCCTCCCCCTTCTTAATTGTTCGTTCTTACATCACAAGGATTTGATTCTCTTCCTGGAACATCTATTGTCCTTTTCTTTGATGAATTTTTCTACATCTATGTGTCTATTCAGAGCTTCGAGAAGCTCACGATAGCTTTTAGGTGGCTCCAAATGGAAGTGATATTTTATTTGTTTACTCTTGATGCCATTTTGTAGCGCTACTATCACTACTTTATAATCCATTTCCTCCATGTCGAGTGTGATATGATTGAATCTGTTGATATATTCTCTAAAGGATTCATTATCTTTTTGCTTGACTGCTATTAGTGACTTAACGGTCTTCTTTTGCCTCCACTGTTTGATGGAGTTGGTAAGAAAGCATCTTTGTAGTGCTTCAAAAGAATCAATGGATTCTGGCTCTAATGTGTAGTACTGTGATAATGTTGCCCCTCTTCACATAGGTTGCCCTTTCTAATATGGGTTGAAACGTACGACATTTTATGGCATCTGATGCTCCCATTAGGTTCATCTGACTATCATATCTAGGTAAGCGATCTATTGGGTCATTGGTTCCATCATAAGCATCTATAGGGGGCAGTTTAAATCTCTTGGGCAAAAGTTCCTCCATGATTTCTTTGATAAAGGGTGGTCATCCTAACATGCCTCCGTAGTTGACTTGCTTTTTAAAAATTTTCCTTTTATGTCCATCCATTCTTTCTTCCAAGAGTTTTACGCTTCATTTGCAAATGAGACAAGGCTTCTTCCTCCTCTGGAATTAGGTTGCGAGGTGGATTGGCTTATCTTGGGACTAGTTCCTGGGTAGCATTGGTGGACCTGGTAGTTAGATTAAAGGCTCCTTCAATGTTTTCTCTCCCTATGATAGGGAGCAAGATTTCTCTTCCTGCTATGTTTACGACAAGAGGAGTTGCTAGAATGCTTTCTATGATTTCTTCATTAGCTACCTCTTCTGGGATCGGCCTAGGTGCGGGAATCATTGCTGATTGCACTCCCAAGGCAGGGATGGCTAGCCTTAGTTGAAGGTCGGTTCTAACGTGGCCCTTAGTTTCACAATGGATCGATGTATTTCGTACCATTCAGCGGGATTATTGGTGTAGCAAAAGGTTATTATGAAAAGGATGCCTCTTGGGTTACTATTAGCAAACATCCTTTCTACAAAATCTTTTTATTGTTGTATCAATTATGGCATCATATGATTATTTGCCTACAACAACTGATCCAATAGCCCTTCTACTTTGGACATTGATGCAATGTTATTTTGATCTGCTACAGGGATGGGTTATCCCTCGTTGAAGGATTTGGAGGAGCATTCATGTTGCCTGAATGTCCATCCAACATAGCTTTGCTTTATGAACATTCTTACAAATGATGCCAATGTTTGGGTTATGCCCAAACTGCTTTCAAATTTCTCTTTGGAGAACCTTTAGGAAAAATCCTACAAGATAAGGAGATCATCAAAGGGTGCTGGAGGTGTTCCCGGCATGGATACTTCGATGCTCAAGTCAATAATAGGACCTTGGGAGAGGGTATTGTAGAATAGAAAGAGTTTATGGTTTGGAGGATGCATACCTAGTCCTTTTATAGTCGTGCTTGGGTTAGTCATAGGGAGTTGTTGCACACTGGGATAGGTGAGATCCTTATGTAGAGAGGATTTCATCAGGAACTATAAGAAGGGATGCACTCTAAGATAGAATTCCATATGGATACGTTTCCTAGTCCTATTAGGAAACCATTTCATCTTCCAGGTGATGCCATACAAGAGTGGGGGTCTGACATGGTGGATTGCCAGTTATCAATATCTATTCGATGTTAGGATTCCCTAATAATAGCATTGCATTGTTGGTCAAAGAGTCACTTTCATTATAATCTAGGTTTTAAGGTACTATCATTGTCACATTGTATTGCAATATGTACTTATGAGAGTTAGGGGTTGATCGGTTACATGTAAACCCTGGATATTCATGGATTTGCTTAGAACCCTCAAGAATTTGTTTCTTCTTCAATGGAACTTCTACTTAGAAGTTTCATAAAGGCTTTTAAGCATTTGGAAGAGAACCATTTAAAATTTAACCATTGAAATGTCATATTAATTTCTGACCATTACGACTATAAAGCTCCATAGATGTAAACTCTCCTCTGTTGAAAAACTTTGTGGATAATTGTGGCCTTGAAGAATTTTGTTGGTTTCCTCTATCAAGGCCTCTGTGGAATATAATCGTTACAAAGATTTCTATAGACCTCTATAAAGGCTCAACAAACCTTTGTGGATATCGTGACTCGAATCACTCAGGAGATAGCGAGTGTTACAAACCTCTGTGGCCATGGGCTTTGCTCTGTAGTTCTCCTTTGTTAATCTAAAGCTTAAAAACATTATTCTAATGACTTTGACAAACCTCTGTAATCATACTTATCTCCATTATAGGTCTTCTTTGTCACTCAAAATTCTTAGCATAGTTTCATTAGCTTAAGTTTATGTCATTTACAAGTTTTTTTTTTTATTATCTAAACTATACACCTAAACTTGACAAAAATCAATACAAAAATTTGAGCTTCAGAAAATGAATACAAAGTATGCATCTTTACTAGCAAGTTGCATTTAAAAGTCAAAATTTATATTAAAATGATTTAAATCAAATAATTATTAAAATAAAACCATTGTGACTAATGAAATGGATCAACCCATGCAAACAAATTATTTATAAATACTTTAATTCGAATTATTTATACTATCAAATTAACTTATTGAAGCACCCATTAC
Source organism: Pouteria campechiana (assembly GCA_036873735.1). Lineage (NCBI taxonomy): Eukaryota > Viridiplantae > Streptophyta > Magnoliopsida > Ericales > Sapotaceae > Pouteria > Pouteria campechiana. The sequence continues at coordinate 13,140 of JAYJMB010023341.1, forward strand.
AATTGATATTATTTAAACTAGCTAATCTAATCTTATGTTTAAAGAGATATTTTCATATAAAATGGGTTGCAACTTACAACCCATTAAGTTTTTTTATACCATGATATCTCAATTAGATCTAAGCTAATCATTATGATTAGTATCATTTATTTAGTTTAGATATAAAAAATAATTTTAATTAGAAACGTAGGTAAGTCTTCATAAATATAAACTCATAATATTGCTTAAAATATATTTTTGAATGAGAGATTGGTTTACTAAGTAAATGATGAGAAGCATGATAGCTGGCTTAGTTCAATTGAAATATCAAAGTATATAAAAACTAAAGAGGTTACAAGTTGCAGCTCATCTTACGTGATAGTATCCCATTTTAAAATATTTATTCTCACTATTCAACTTTTTATGTTAAAATTCCAAACATGGAGAGAAAAGACCCAACAAAAAAAGCTGCTCAAAGATGAATTCCATATTAGGCGTGTAGATTAACATCGAATGATCCTTTCATTGTGATTGCAAATTTGCAATGGTTAAATGCTTTAAAAAAGAAATTACTTTTAGAAGTAAGCTAGACAGTTTTGGAAATCAATACCAAAAGGCCTTTTAGCATACATATCAAAAGAAAGGGTAGAAAACGTAGAAACCTCAATCCATCTTCTTGGCTGGACAAACCAATTCCCACCATTCGTCTCCCTCTCCCATTCAATTTTCACAGAGAGAGAGAGAGAGAGAGAGAGAGAGAGAGAGAGAGAGAGAGAGCTCCAACCAACGGTTTGAAAATGGATTCTACAGCATCTGCTGGTGGTGGTGGTGGCGGAGGAGATGCAACGGGCGGCGAAGATTTCTCCCCTTCCATCGTCTCCAAATGGACGGCCAAGATCTCCCGCCGCTTCCAGCACCTCCTCGACAAGTCCACCCCTCACGTGCTCCGGCGGTGGACGGCCTTCGTTGCCATCGCTTTCCTCTACGTCGTCCGAGTCTACTTCCTCCAGGGCTTCTACATCGTCTCATACGGCCTCGGCATCTACATCCTCAACCTCCTCATCGCCTTCCTCTCCCCGCAGGTCGATCCTGAGATCCAAGAGCTCGTCGACGGCCCCACCCTCCCAACCCGGGGCTCCGACGAATTCCGCCCCTTCGTCCGCCGTCTCCCAGAATTCAAGTTCTGGTGCGTCTCAAGATCTCCCATCTTTTGAAACACCCTTTTTTATTGAATGTTGCTGTTGATTCATCTTTCGTTTGATGATTATCATGAATTCGACGTTTCTGGCGATGGGTTTGATGGGGCCTCCATAAAAAACCTTTAAAAATGCATCAAGCCCAAATTGTAGACAGTATGTTTGTGAATATGCCATGGTGTTCTTGTCAGTTGAACCAAGCCGCCATATTTATGGAAACGCCTACAGGGCATGCATGCTGCCGTATGGTATGGAAATCTGATAACTTCTAAACACATGTTATTGGTCTTGACTAGTTGTATGTCCACCCTGCATTGGACAATGGGCATCTGCTTTACGTGACCAATTTTTTGGCTGGTATTGAGGTTTGGGGGGTTTTATTGGCTTTACTTGATGGGATCTTGATGGGCCAGTATACAGAATCTTTTGGGATGCCTTTGTTGGCTTTTCGAGGCTATTGCTAATTAGCGTTGGCCATGAGGGAGTTTATAAACATTTCCTTGATGCGTGGGGTCCTATTCTGGGAGTTCGAGAGAAACAAATGAGTCCATGTGGATGGAGTGCTACACGAGGATTTGTTGAAGGAAATTGCCAACTTTACACTGTTTAGTTACATGGTTTGTATTCCATTTCCAAAAGGATATTAAATGAGAAATTTTTTGTACTTGAAAGAAAGCACAAAGGCACATGGCAGCTTGTTGGTCTGTTCTCATGAATTCCTTTTGACACTTTAAGAAGAGGATTCCTTCTTTCTTTTATGGAAGGATGAAAGCACTTTTAGCTGAAATCTTTTTTTATATTATTAATTGTTATAGAAATTTTGTGCCTAGAGGAAACTGTGTAGCACTTCTTGCCACATAGTTTGGTATCATTAGCAATCCTCTTTTTCTTGGTTTAATATGATAGTTGGATTAGATTCATACTTTCCAATTCTCATGACTTGATATGGATACATGGATTTGATAATGGGGCTGTGCAAAAGAATCTTTTGCTTCTCAAATGTCTGCAACTGCATATTGTTATGACAAATCAAGTACTAGATGATTTTGAAACATCTTGGTGGACTTTTACTCAAGCCTTGTTGCCTCTTTTTTTGTTGAAGTTAGCATATTTAAGAGGTTTCTTTCTAAGGAAAGGTGACAAATCCATGCAGAATAAGGTTATGTTTGTGTGTTCTTCCGTTGAGGACCATTTGAGATGCAGTTGAGAGTAGAATGTGATGATGTTGAGTTGGAAAATTGGAAACGTTTATATTGAAAGCACAAAACAGAGACTTGAGTTTGGGCAAACATCCAATTTAACTAAAGGGGAAAAGCAACTAATTTCAAGTTACATCATATAGCATCTGTCTAGTTGATTTGAATCTTCAATCTGAGCTCAAAAGATGATGGCATGCCACTTAATCACTCTAGTGAGGTCCTTGTGCATCAGTGGCCTCCTTTGGGCCTATCTCCAATGTTGTTGTCACTTATTCACTCTAGGCTGTAATTCATACATGAGTTATCTCTTGGTAGAGACGGGTCAAACTGAGAAAAGCTCATTCAATGATGCTGGATATGCTATCTCCAGAACACCCTTTGATGCATTTTATTATGTCATTGCAATTAGCTCTATTATAACTGTATTAGTCCTGCCAGGACTAATATTGTGTGTTGTGCTGGTCAGAAAGATTTTGTCTTGTGACAGCCATAGCCATCAAGTGCTATATTTTAGCTGTATGAGATCTGAGGAGGGCCTTTCATCATGCCAATGGGATTAGCTTTATATGTGATCTCAACATGTCCTATTAGAATGAGATTAGATGCCATGATGAACATGGTGATCTGGTATTGCTGATTTGATCAACTAAGCCTGATGAGAGTCACTGATATGCCTGATCATCATACAGTTTGTTTCAAATCCATTACCTGTGATATTAGTTGAATATAGAATAATTCTGCTTCATAGAGATGTTGCCTTAAAAAGAATTATATTAGCATTGTCTGAATTATCTCTTTCGTAGTTTGTTCAATCTGGTTGTGTGTTGTTGGAACTTGGAAACTGTGATGATTGCAGAAAAGCTTGCATATAACTAGTCTCGCAATGCGAAATATGTATGCTTGGGGTTTTTTCCGTAATGGAAATGAATAGGCATCATGACACAATGACCAAAATATACAAATGCCACAAATCTGAAGAAGATGATAGAGTGCATTTGTTTCCCCTACACATCACACAACTTGCACTGCCTAAGTTGTCTGTGTCTTTTTATGGGAATCTTCATGATCAGAACCCAAAACCTAGGCCTTATTATTTGTTGTGTTTTATGGGGGGCTTGAAAGATCTTAGTTACCGAAATAAATGACAAGAAACTATTTACAACATGACCATGGCGGTAGAAAGAAAATCCATATCCAACAGATCCACTCACCCTTTCATCCACAAAATTTTGACAATTAAACCTTGAAGGAGGGGGCTTAAACGATCTTTTTTGACGATGAAACCTTGAAGGAGTAGGGGGCTTAAAACATGTTACTTACAATAAGATGACAAGAAACTATTGTCAACACTACCATGGAAGTGGAAAGAAAAAAAGTAAGTTTACAAACATATTATCCATTCTTTCCAACAAGATGCGCTAGAAAGCTGCCATGAGAGGTAATTATTGGTATTTTGCCTTGCCTTGGTGCAAATCATTGCCTAATCAAGTCACTACCAAATGCCAGTTGAGAAAGATATCTCTAGATGCATATTAAATGGGATGGGATCTTCCCCCATACACATTGAGCAAACTAGCAAGCAAAGAATAACTGTTTAACAGATGCTACCTCACTCAAGCATGCTGATGAAGTTATTGGAATAATGCCAGTTTTATTGCTGATAATAATGTGTATCTTTGGCACTGTAATACTGTATGGTTAATTTTATATCTATACTCAATAATGTTAATAATTTATGAATATTATAGCTACTTTATTGATAATATAAAAGATGTTGCTACATGTTGAATTAAAGTTTTCTATCTCAATTGGCATTGACAACAATATTTTCCTTATATTGCTACTGAGGTCAACTCAAAGCAAAAATAGGATAAAAAGAAAAAAAAATCTTAAAATTCTGTGTAACTCTATGCAATTTGTTAAAATTTGACATGGGCTTAAACTATAGAGATTTTTGCAGAATTTATATTTAAGTTCTTAATATTTTGTGCACTAGTTGGTTAGGATGTATAATTCACGATTTAGAGCTATAGCTTGCAGTTGCAAACAATGAATAGTGATGGCTAATGTTCTTGGAAGGTGACTTCTATTTATAGTGCATGGAATGTATTATGTAGAGTACAAAATAGTAGTACCATCATAAACTCTAATTGGAAGACTTCATATGATCACAAATGGTGGTTCAGAAAATTCAATATTGACATGTATTTATCGAATTTGGTCTAATCAATGAGATGGTCCATTCGATTGGCATACATTTGGAGAGATGCACCATATACACAACTGGGAATGATAAATGAAAAGTATGTGTCTCATGGAAGAGTGCTGAATACAAATAATTTCACTGAAATCTAAAATAAAGTAAAATCCAGTTTTTAGCTACAACTCTAAAGCAGAAAAGGAAGGAAAAAGAAATACTTATATCTGTGGCGCTATTAAAATCAGCAAGTTCTATTGAGTAACACTAAACATAGTTGGATCAAGCTGCAGAAAATTCTGGTGATGGATTCAACCTGGGCTAGCATTGTGGAACTATTCTGCATGGTGAGAGGAGCACTAGAATTTAGGAACAGCAGGCATCTGCTGTTGTTTCCTTTTTTGCCTGCAAATATAGGATTTTTAATCTTGCATGATGTATGCCCCAAAATGGTGCATTGTTACCTTTTATTTGCAAAGGTCCAAACATCTTAATAATATAGTGAAGGCTTATTTTCTTTTAATATGTTTTTTTCCCTCATTCTTCAAAAAGAGGAATCTATGTAGCTATGGAATTTATTTTGAGATGCTAGGAATATTTATATTAAGGCTCTGTTTGGCCCCATTGTGAGATTTAAGCACTTTTGAAAAAGTGTTGTTGCAATAGAATTTTGGTAAAATGTACTTCAAGTAAGATATTTTTTAAAAGTATTTTGGTTATTACACACTTGTTTGGCTATAGTACAATGAAAGTACTTTTATTATGCAAATGACGAAAAAGGACAAAAGAATTATGCTTTTACTTTATCACTAGTTATATTTAAAAGAATTATGTAAATTACCAAATCTTCAAAAATAATTTTAAGAAAATATAAAATATTATTTATTTGATACTTATTTTAAAGTGCTTGCATATAAATCTTAGCACTATTTTTATAGATTTTCATTTAATATATGATTAATATTTTTATAAATAATTTTTATATTATATATCAAAGAAAAATTCTTATAATTAAATAAAATGTAATCTAAACTATAAAAAAATAATTTTTATAGGACTAAACTATTAGAGTAAATAATAAATAAATTGGTAAGAAAAAGTATCATGATAACCCACTGCATAAAAATAGGAAGATTATTCATCAAATCTAGTTGTTTATAACTTATAGTGGGGACAGGCCTGATTCAAAATCACGTGATATCGGCGAGTTTCATTTTTGCTTAACTAGCGACATGGTATAAAATATGCTCAATATTTTTTATAACAAAAACTAATCAAATAAAATAGGATTAACAAAAAAAGAATAGTAATATGTAATATTTCAATGACTTATATTGTGTTACATATATATATAATTAAATTGTTAACTATATAAATTTTTGGTAAAAAAAATAAATGAAAACTATTATACTCATAATGTGTGAGGTACTATAATTTTGCAAATTTTATTTAATGCGACCCACTTGAATGTTGACGTGAATAATCTTTTAATATAAAAAAATAAATGCGTGCCGGTTGTGCCATAATTTTCAAACTATTTTTATATCATATTATATAGTTAATTGTCTAAAATATTAATTGTATATTTTTGACTAAATAAAACAAAAATTTTTACACATAAAAGCTACATTAATCACTTTATTTGAGAGAATAAAATAAGAATATAATCCTCATTATAATTGGACTTTGCACACCAAAACAATCCATCAAAATAAAAAAGAGATATGAAAAATGAAATTTAATCTAAAAAAAATCAATATAGATAAGTAAAAAAAACTTATTAGTTAGGAAGAAATTGAAACTTCAATGGATAACAACACTTGCACGGTATTTGGATATTTGAATACGATTTTAATCTCATGCTTATGACCTTATCTTTTTATATGAGAGGAAGAGGGTAATATTGTCAACAAATTAGTTAACGCGGAAAGCCCATTATGAAGCGGGAAATTCCCGCTTCTCCCGAAATGTCAAAATTTGTCTTTTGCGGCAGCATGCAGTGCTTTTAAATGTCTAACCAAAGGGTTGATACAGAACAATAAAGTGCTTTCCTGCCCGTGAACGTCCGTTTAAATTCACAGAACGTGCAGTCAAACAAAGCCTAAATCCAATGTGACAAGTAACTGGCAACAGCTTTTCTGTTTACTTTTGGTATACTTGGGATGTGTACCATTTTACCGAAATTGTGCAAGCATTGGTTTTAAACAGAATAGAATGAATATATAAGGTTTTTTGGAAACACATACTTTTATCATGATGATGATGATGAAACTTACATAGTGTCAATAGAGGCTCTTGAAAAGAAGCACTTTACAAGCTCCTCCTTTCATCAGGGACTAGAAAGTTTACGAGATTCTAGTATGTATGTTCCATGCCACATGCTTTTGGGTGAGATTATACGGTACATAAATGGTTATCCAAAGACTATGACTATGACCATATTTACAGATATGTATGCCACAGCTAATGGCAGGAAAATACTATCTCAACATTGTTGATGCTGTTGTGTTAATAATGCATTTGTGATATGAAGGCTCTCTCAACATTGTTGCCTATGGCTGGCTGTCAAAATCAGTTAAAATCCATAGTGGATATTCAGCCTTATTTGTTGGTTGGGACATTTATTCACTCCACGAAAGATTGAAGTATGACCAGCCCAGGTTGTTGGACTTCAAAATGGGTTAGAATCCATGGTGAATTTTCATTACTATTTATTGGTCGGCATGTCAAAAGTCATTTGCTGAGTTTCATATTGGGCATGTTTTGGTGGAGAAATGGACCTATATACAGGGGGTGGAAGAACCTTAAAATAGGCTAGCCATTTTGGATGTGGAACAAGCCTGTGTGACAATAAGGTAGTAGATGTCCATTTCAAGGAAGATGAAGTGTGATGTTTGACAATAAGGTAGTAGATGTCCATTTCAAGGAAGATGAAGTGTGATTGCTTTGCTAACTGCATTGAGAATGTGTGGTTGCGTTTGAAGCCTCTCTCTCTGACTAATAATCCCTTCATCCCATCTGGCCCTAAAAAAATGCATTATAATCAACAGCGGATGTTCATTCTTATATATTTGGCTAGTTAAGTCAATATACATCATAAGATATATGGGAGTGAAATTGCTTTGCTGACTTCATGTTCCCCTCTCAACAGAGATGTAGAATGTAATTCCTAACTTCAATGCTAGAGACTTTAATTTCTGAAGTGTAGAACGGTTTGCAATTTCATGTCAGTGAGACTCCCTCAGTCTTTTGGTTGCTAATTTTAGCTGTAGAGACTTTTAAAGTGTCACCTGTATTACACTTTTTGTGACTGAGCATCCTGTTGTTCCGATATAGGTACTCCCTAACGAAAGCCTTCTGCATTGCTTTTGTAATGACTTTCTTCAGCATTTTTGATGTACCTGTCTTTTGGCCAATACTTCTCTTCTACTGGATGATGCTGTTTGTTCTCACAATGAAGAGACAAATAAAACACATGATCAGATATAAATATGTACCCTTCTCCTTTGGCAAACAGGTAATGGGCGTATTGTGCTTAAAACTTGAGGTCTCTTCATTTTATAACTTTAGTAGCTCCAGAACTAATATTCCAGCATTTAATTTTCCTTGTCAGCGCTACAAGGGGAAGAAACCAGCCACACCCAATGATGCAAGCCTTCCTATAGATTAAACAATCCTGCAGGTTGATATGATGCTTTCATTATAACCATCCACACCCACGTGTATATAAATAACTGTGTACTAATTTTCTTTCCTTTTTGTCTAATCTAGTAACCTATCAAGGATTCTTTGGAAGCCGGGATGATGCTTGGAAATTTGATCCTGGGATGCACATGGATATTTTCAATTCCATCTCCCCAGGTGAATCTGGCTGCTCTTACCAAGATACAAGATGGTGGAGAGGAGAACATAGCATTTAGTTTCGCCCATTTCATTTACTTAATATAAGAGTTTGTTAAATATCAGGTGAAACAGTATTCTATGCAATGACATTAACAACAACAAATTCCTGCCTAGCTAAAGTTGTGGGATACTAGTTTGATGATTTAAAAAACAAAAAAAAGAAGAAGAAGAAGAAGAAGAAGTTAAAAGTAAAGCAAAAAAGATGAATAAAATGTTTTTTGACACAGTACCAAGAGATTAAGAATCCTTTATGTTGTGAAACTGTTCTTCAGGATCAAGGAAGATTTCTGTAGTCAAACTTGTTGATTTTGTTTTACTCCATTGCAATGGTGAGATGCTTATTTGACACAGTGCAATCTGGTTGTGTTAGGTTAGGTCCTCGTTGGTGACCTGAAACGCGCGATTGTCAATGCAAGCAGTGTAACCTTTCAAACTGTGCGAATAATCCCCTTTTTGCTGTGAAGATATTGATGCAGGTTAATTGGTCATAATCCAATGGCAGAATACACCATACTCTCAATTGCCTAATTGTAAATATAATCTGCCCAATGCTATAAATATAGTCTTCCCAATACCATCTGAATCCTTTAATTTGGGTGATGGAATTTGGATGAGATGATTGAAATTGCCACAAGATGAGAATTTTAAATATAAGGAAGGAAAATTAAATAAGAAAAAATAATTGTGCATTTGAAAGAGATGATGCAGGAAAGTAGTACATATTTGAAACCTTAAAATTTTTGTATTATATTATTTTTAATAAAAAAATTATAACTTAATAATAAAATATGTATCATTTAGTTTTTAATGGTAACATGCATTTATAAATGTATGTGGATATTAGAATTTAAACTATATCCTAAACAATTTTTTAATGAAATTATAAATAAAAAACTAAAATATAAAGTAAAATATTTGAAAATTTTTAACTAGTAAGTACTTTTCATTTTTTTCCTAAATTTAAAAATAAAAATAAGTTTAATCCAACACTTTTAATGATGTATCTCAATTTGATAGAAAAGAATAACAATACCTTGAATTTTATTAGTTCCCTCAAGTAACTCATGGTTTGAGGAATGGTAACAAATGATGCAAGTATATTTGAACTTTTAATAAATGAAGGGAAAAAAATATTGAAGTGTTAAAATTCATTCAAATGTGAATTAAATAGTTGTTTAAGTTAATTCATTAAATAGGTGTGAACTAGGGGTGCAAATTGGATTAGGTCAACACAAACCTGAGCAGTCATAACTCGAATTTTAAATATGATTGGGACGTCATTTTTAACTAGCAGGGTTAAGTTGGGTTAAAAAATGCAACCCACTTTAAAAATAGTGTTAGGGTTGAGTTACCGTGATCATAATCCAACCCGACTTGTTTTAATAACTTAATAAAAAAATATACATTTAATCTTTGATATAATATTTATTATTTCAAATAAAAATATAAACCTATCTCTAATTATTTTAAATAGGAGTCTATAAAGCCGTATAGCATTAATCTTTCCTTTAATACATTAATTTTTATGTATTTGTTTTTTAAGATTTATATATGAAAATTTATTATTCGTAAGCAAATTTAGTATATTTAATTAGTATTTTAAAATATATGTAAGATATAAACTCAAATTATTGACTGAAAATTGATCTAAATTTAACTTGAATTTTAAAAGTTTGGCTAAGGATTGGGTTAACATCAATCCGACTCAATCTACAAATAAGGCTAGGTTAAAGTTTCTATTGATAGGGTTAGATTTGTACCCTAGTGTTAACTACGTTAATTCACCACAAAGGCATAAGTAGCATATTTCAACACAAAGGCATAAGTACCATATATATGCATATTTCATGCAAAACTATTAAGAGAATAAGAGAATATAGAATATAGAGTAGCATATAAGTTTACTTAGTTTTGCTTTAAGTGCATATAAGCCTATTAAATTTCAACAATTGCGAATCGTCTATGCAACTTTCAGGATATTTGCAAATGGGCCTACACTGTTTGGAAATATCACCAACCCATAAATCTGACAAGAAATTATTTTTGCTTTTTTAAATGGAGATTAGGTACTAGTACACCATGTAATCTCCACGTTGAGGATTAAGAGTTTATCCATGTAAATTGTAACTTTTATTCTCTCCAACTTAATAAAATTTTACTCAAACACTTACGTGGACAGTAAATGGTATATTCGAATATACTAATTAATTACCCTTTTTAATAAGGTAAATGTGGCTAATTAAAGCGATATAATCAGATGTTGTGGATGGCCAGTTAATTTGGATAGGCAAGATTGGACGGCTAGACTCGCAGGCAGTCGCAATAGTTTGGTTGGGTTTAATTGTTATATTTTAATAGGCATTGACGGGTCGAGTTGAAAGACGCAAATTAGAAAGACTTATTCCATTTGGCTCTATAAAGAAAAATTACTTAAATCTTTATTTTCTTAATTCAAACTATGCAAATGAAATTATATTTAAAAAATTATAAATTAAATTAAAATAGAATAGTAAATCAAAATTTATATTTTATATCAATTTTTAAAAATTTAATCTAAATTTTATTTGCATTGATTTCATTGAGAAAATAAAGATTTTATTATTTTTATACTTACATAGATAATACAGGATATTAATATTTCTATTATTTAATTTATTTATTGTATAGAAGAAGGGAAGAAATACTAAAGAGTCTGATTTTATTATGAAAATATTGCTATTATGTAGTAATAAAATACATATAATAATGGAAGCAATTCCAACTAATTTGATTTTTTAATAAGAGTTGATAATTCTTTTTAGTTTGTACATTCTTTATAGAATTTCATTTAAAACAATAGTATTAAATATTTTTAATTAATTTTATTAGAATTATTAATTGCAGTAATCTCATACACAATATAAGTTTTATGCAATGTTAATATCTATTAAACTTTTTCAGAAATGAGCTGTATTCCGTTATATCTGTCTTTTTTATATTTTTCATTTTCTTAGCCAATCGTTTCTTAGATGCTTTTACCTTTGTTTTTCCTAAGTTATGGCAACATATATGCCATTTCCTATCACTAATGCCTATGGGACAACCGGCATCATTTGTGTGGATCCATAGACTTAAGAGTGTGGGGTTCGCCACATATTATCTGTCTGGCCTCACTGTAGTAACCTTGTTTCAAATTTTGAACCTTCCCTCCCTCATGTTTCAAAATTCGAAAACAACCATGGGAATAAGAGAGGTAGAGAGAAAATTTCCCTCTCTTGTTAAAACGAAAAGAGAGAAACATGCACAGGGGAGATAAGATTTTAACATGGTTCGACCAATAATTAAACTCTATTAAATTAAATTGAACTTCAACAAACTCTATAAAGGTTGTTGAAGAAAATTAAAATACCTTAAAATAAAATTTGGACCTAATTTCCATCAACTAACGTTCAAAAAACTGTTCATAATTATTTTTGAATGGTTTATATAATTAAGAAGATAATCATTAAAGAAATTCAAGAAAATCAATTTTACTTCTCTAAACAGATTTAGGTTCATTATATATTTTTATATTTTAAAAATTATAATATAATTTTGTAAATAAATTTTTATAATACATACAAATTAGCTAACATTTGTTACTTAAATGGATATGATTTTCCAAATAAGCTTAATAAATGTGAAATCTAATAATTATGCAATATATTTTCATATCCCCCTAATCCTATTCTCAATGTAAATTAACAACAATGCCCTTAGTTCTTCTATTCTTTAAGTTATAACATGTTGAATTAGATCTTTACCCTCATTGAATCAGAACTATTCTACATCCAACCAATAGCATAGGTAATGGGTTTGAACTTTGAGACAAGCGGCATGATTATAAAACATATTGGTCTCTGGTTAGCCCTAGTTGATCAGATTACTAGCATGAGATTCCTCTCTCAAGTTCCAAATTGCATTTAATGATCCTAAAAGTTAGGCTGAAAGGCTTGAGGAAAAGCCTATCAAGATGTTTGAAAAATCTAAATCAGCAGTCCAATTATTAAATCCACGTATCCATGTCAAGTCATTGGAATTGGCAACTACAAAACAAAATACTTCAAATAGAAACGAAAATGACTTCAATGGAAATAAGACATCTTAGAAGAACTCAAACAAACAAAGTAATAAAGATATGGAATGCCCATTTTGTTGGTCTCATGTAGTACATAGCTCAAGAAGGGAGGAGTGAATTAAGCATATAAAAATTATGACTAAATAAAAATTAATGAGCTAAGTAGGAGTAGTGATGTAGCACATATATGATTTTCATATCTATTCGTTTAGTGATTGTTTTACTTCCAAATTCAACTTCTCTTAGCCATTGTTATTTCAGGCAGATAATTGTATGTGTGATTATAAGTGAAATATAATAATGCGACAGTTAGATGCAAAGTAAAACAATCAAGTAGGCAATATGTTGATGTAAATACATGGTTTCGATAACAAACAAAACTTGATTAAAGATTATGTACTAATAGTTATTGTCAAAATTTTAGCATGCAGAATCAAGTTGCAAATCTTAAGAACAATGAGCATAGAAAATATATTCCATGGCGTCAAGGCTTGGGCAAGTAAGGAAGCAAAAGAAGAAGTGTCACTATAGACAAAGCACAAATGAAAAGGATTCGGCTCTTTCCATTCGTCTATAAAAAAAAAGATTATATTCGACGGATGCAAAGAAGTATGCATATAACAGACTTCGTCTATCACAAGCAAGCCACAAACAAGCCAATGGTTGTCTGATAAGAACAGACAAAGGAAAGATGATCTTTCAGTAGAGCAATAAAAGGATCATATAGAAGAGTGACGACTTCATTATCATAAGTGAGCCAATGATTATCTGCTGTTAACAGACAAAGTGAAGAAGAAATGATCGCATGACAAAGATGAGACTACGTCTATCAAAGTTAAGCCACTGATCATTGCTGTCAACAGACAAAGCAGAGAAGTAAGAATCGCACAACAGAGTGAAAAAGTTCATTTGCTGGAGCAACGATGTTTTGTCTGAAGATAAACTCAGCAGATAATTCAACAGACGAAGCTGTGAAGAAAATTTTTTTACACCCTAAAGCTTAGTCTGTCACCCATTAGACAAAGTAATGAAGGAAGTCAATTTGGGCTCCAACACTCCATCTGTTACTCTCAACAGACGAAGCGTTGAAGAAACAAGATAACCATGCTACTACACTTCAATAGACAAAGCAATGGAAATAATGATTCATCTGCTAGCAATGGAAAGGGAGGTTCATCTATTACTTACAAACTAGAAGATGAAGAAACTTTGTCTTATAAATAGCTAGACAAATACTTCGTCTGTCATAAGTAAAAGATGAGCAACAGTCAGGACGGATCGTTGGTCTTCACTCAACATTAATAACATTCTTTCCGTATTGATGAAAAACTCAGCCATTGTAGCAAACCTCGACCAGAGCTTATTAAGAAACCAGAAATCATTTTCTCCAAGGATAACGCTATAGACATTTCAATATACGAGGATTAAGCAGAAGTCAGAGAATTCAAAATATGCCAATTAGAACATCTTCTGTCATTAATGGAGCTCACCTACCACCAATGACTAGAATTCAAAACAACTATAAATGAAGTATCGTTGGAGCAGGAGGAACTAATGAAGTATTGAGAAAATCATTCAAATCCTCTTGAGAGCATTTACTGATCTGAGCTGAACCTTCTGCAATCCTTCAAGAGTCAAGAGCCTTGTATTGAAATTTTTCTCAACTTTCTTTGAAGTCTTTCAACTACCTTTGAAAAGATTATTTATTTCTGCATTCAATTTTCAAAAACATTCCCTTGTGCTTACTGAGAAATTCTTATGCTTAAACTTCTGATATTCATTTCTTGTAAAGTTCCTTGAGCTAGTGGTTGAGACTAAACTTAAAAGGATTTGTGATTGTCTGAGTGCAGACAATAGCTGTTTATTCATGCCTCCTAGAGCTAGAATCTAGAAGAGTGTTGGGAGCACTGTGAATACGCCCCCTAGAGTTAAAATCTAGAATAGTGCAAGGAGCATTATTTATGACCTCTAGAGCTGAAATATAGAAAAGTACTAAGAGAACTATTATATTTTCACTATTGGGAAAAGTGGAACATAGGATAATAAAAGAAAAGTGTTATTGGAAGAGTGGAATATAGTGTTTACTCGAACCACTATAAAAATCATTGTGTCTTACTTATTTGTGCATTTGTTGATTGAGTGATTGATTGCTAGAATGATAATTAATCCTAAAAGGGTTGTGAAATAATTTTTAAGAACTCAATTCACCCCTCCCCTCTTGGGTTTTTACCTAACTTTCGGGACCAACAAGTGGTATCAGAGCAGACTATATAAATACTTATAGTGATCTAATGACAAACCTATTATCCTCATTACACTCATTACAAATATTCACTGAGGGGCAATCGTATACTCTGTCACCCCTATTTGATGGAACTAACTTCGCTTACTAGAAGTTAAGGGTGAAGCAATTCATTATAGCCAATGATATGGAATTCTAGAAAACTATTAAAATTAGAATTACTCTTCCCACTATTGAAGTAGATGCATGGACCAAAGAGAAAGCCACCTCAGTCCAGAATAATGTAAATGTGATAAACTCTTTATTTTGTGGACTATCTTCATCTGATTTTGATAGATTATCCTCTTGACTACTGCAAAAGGCATCTGGGATAAATTAGTATCTATTTATGAAGGATCCTCATAAGTCAATGGAACTAGAAGAAATATGTTGATAGGAGAACTAGATAAACTTTAGGATAAATAAAGGAGAAAGTATTCTAAAATGTATGCTCATTTTTTGTAAGGTTACTAACGCTTTGAAAGGTTTGGAAAAAGAAGTTACAAATTCTGAATAGGTGATGAAGATACTAAGAGCGCTACTAGATTCATAGAACTAGAAGATCACAACAATAGAGGAAGAAAAGACCTAAATACTCTTCTGGTGGACGATTTTATCAGTTCATTGATGTCACATGAGCTGATCAAGAACAAAATGGAGGAGCAAACAAAGCCAAAGAAGATTATTGCTCTGAAAGTAACCAAAGAGAGTAGTAGTGATCCTACATTACAATCTAAAGATGATATGTCCATGTTGGTCAGAAACTTTAGAAAGTTTGCAAGAAGCAGCAAAGGCAACATTTCAAGGAGACAACCTAGACAACAAAAGAAAATGAGTGAAAGAAAGATCTCCCTACATGCTATAAATGTGGAGGGATCGGACACATATCTCCCGAGTGTCTAAATAAAGAAAAAGTAAATATGAACTAGAAGGATGGCAGAAAAGAAAAGAAACCCTTTAAGAAGTCTTCAAGAAACCAAGCTAAAGGAATGTACGTGAATGATAAAGACTCATCAGGGAAAGCTCAAGTGAGAAAGGTAACAATGAAGTTAGACACCTTGCAAGAATATGCTACATGGCCCAGATAGAGAATGAATTGACAGATCAAATTACTATCAAGGAGCAATGCACAACGGAGCTGAAAACAGAGGTAAGTCTCAAAGCTATGTCTGGAAATGCATGGTTCATGGATAGTGGCTACTTGAGATATATGATTGGGAATAAAAAGCTATTCAAATAATCGAAGCCAATGGATGGAGGAACAGTAGCATTTGGCAATAATGATAAAGGTCTTATCAAGGGAATAGGTAAAATTTATGGTTTATTCAATGCATGCATAAAGGATGTATTATATGTAGAAGGACTCAAGCACAATCTACTAAGCATTTGTCAATTATGTGACAAGGGTCACAAAGTCGTGTTTGAACCATCTACATGTGATGTATTCAGTATAGACAATGATTTACTATTAAACGAAAAAAGAAATAGAAATATTTGTCTAGTACAGCTAGATGATATTGTTGAAAAATGCTTAATTACAAGCAAGGATGATCCATGGGTATGGCATAAGAGAATGAGACATATCAATATGTCAAATATCAAATCTTTATAGAAAAAGGATCTTGTGATTGGTCTACCAAAATTAAACTATAACAAAAATCAAATATGCAAATCCTGTCAATAATCAAAACAAATCAAAGTATCCTTCCATCCTAAAAATAAAGTATCTCTACATCCAAACCTATAGAACTATTGTATATGGATCTATTTGGACCATTAGATATAGTCACCCTTGGATGAAAAAGATATGTACATGTGATAGTGGATGACTACTCTAGATTTACATAGGTGATTCTTTTGACTAGTAAAGATGAAACATTTTCATTGTTTTATACTTTTTCAAAGCTAGTCTAAAATGAGAAACAAATGTCTATTATATCCATTCGCAGTAATCATGGTGGTGAATTCAAGAACAGAAGATTCATTAATTTTTGTGATGAAGCAGGAATTCAGCGTAATTTCTCATACCCCAGAACTCTTTGGAGTTGTAGAAAGAAAGAATTAGACAATTCAAGAAATGGCAAGAACTATACTAAATGAAGGTAAATTATCCAAAAGATTCTAGGGAGAAGCAGTTAGTACAACTTGCTATGTACTGAACTTTGTTACCATAAAAGCAATCTTAAAGAAAACCCATATGAGCTTTGGAAAGGAAGAAAACCAAATATATCATATTCCATCCCTTTAGATGCCTATACAATGTGCTAAATAATGGAAAAGATAACTTTGAAAAGTTTGATCCAAAGAGCAATGAAGCTATCTTTCTTGGTTACTCTTCTAACAGTAGAGCATTTAGAGTCTATATTAAGAAAACATCGATTGTAGAAGAGTCCATACATGTTAAATTTGATGAAGCAAATATAACCCCAAGAAAGGTGTATGACAGTGATGCAGATAAAGCTGCAACAAATATGAAGAAGCTCAAATTGAAGGATCAAAAGATTGACACCAATGGTGAAGACATACAAAGTTCAGAAAATGAAGAGAAGGTAAGGGTAGGTAATGCTCCTAATCAACCTCCTACTGATTTGAGATTTATTAGTGCTCATCCTAGAAAATAAATCATAAAAAATTTATATGATGGTGTCAAAACAAGAATGTCTATGCAAAATTTTGTAGTCGTTATGCCTTCATCTCTATAATAGAGCCAACTAACATTGATCAATATTAAATGATGAAAATTGGATTATAGCAATTTGAAAGTATGAGAATTAGTTCTAAAACCAGAAAATGTTGATGTAATTGGAACTAAATGAGTATTCAGAAATAAACTAGATGAGACTGGGTTAGTTGTAAGAAACAAGACACGATTAGTTGCTAAGGGGTACTCCCAAGAAGAAAGAATTGATTTTGAAGGATCATATACCTTTGTAGTTAGATTAGAAGCTATTAGAATGCTACTTACTTTTGTATCTTATAAGAATTTTAAGTTATTTCAGATGGATATAAATAGTACATTTCTGAATAGATATTTAAGTGAAGAAGTGTATGTAAAACAGCCTCCTGGTTTTGAGAATGATGACCAACCCAATCATGTATATAAGATCACCAAGTCATTATACGATTTAAGACAAGCTCTAAGAGCTTGGTATGAAAGGTTGAGCAAATTCTTAAGTGATCATAAATTTAAGAGAGGAAAGGATGACAATACTTTGTTTATCAAAAATGTTAACAAAGAGATCTTGATAGTTAAAATTTATGTGAATGATATTATATTTGGAGCGACTGATAAAAAACTCTATCAACAATTCTTAAAGATCATACAGGCTGAATTTGAAATGAGTATGATGGGAGAATTGAATTAATTCATTGGATTACAGATTAAGCAAAGAGATGATAGAAACTACATTTGCCAATCCGAATACACTAGAGAAATACTTAAAAAGTTCAAAATGGAAAAAATTAAAATAGCAAGCACTCCAATGAGCACATCAACAAGGCTGGACAAAGACAAAAAAGGTAAACTTGTAAATCAAAAGCAATATTGAAGTATGATTGGATCTCTTCTTTACCTCACTGCATTTAGACTAGATATTCTCTTCAGTGTATGCTTATTTGCTAGATTTCAATCCAGTCCTAAGGAATCTCATCTTATTGCAATGAAAAGAATCTTTAAGTATCTAGTTGACACACTAAATCTAGGACTTTATTATCCCAAGGAAACTGGTTTTGAACTCATTGAACATTCAGATGCAGATTTTGGAGGATACAAAGTTAATAGAGTTCATAGAAGAAGTACTAATGAAACTTGTCAATCTCTAGAAAATAGTCTAGTATCATGGTTCACTAGAAAACAGACTAGTGTTGCTTTTTCTATAGTAGAGGCTGAATATATAGCAGTTGGAAGTTGTTGAGCTTAATTGTTGTGGATGAAACAACAACTTTTTGATTATGGACTAAGTTATAGAGACATACCCATTAAATGTAACAACACCAGTGCTATATGCTTGATAAAGAATCCTATTTTACATTTGAGAACTAAGCATATAGAAATCAGGCATCACTTTATTAGAGAACATGTTGAAAAACATGATATATGTCTAGAATATGTGCCCACAAGAGCTCAACTTGCTGATATTTTTACTAAGCCACTATCATTAGACACTTTTGCAACATTAGAGGAGAATTAGGCGTGACTAATGTGATGATTTGAAAGTGAAATCTCTGACGTTTTGAAGTTTCACCTTGTAATGTTGAAGATGCTGTCTTGAGGCTAAACTTCATCTTAGATGAAATAAGATATTTGTATACAGTGCTCTATTCGCACTTCATCTGAATTTTAATTTTTGAGGTTAAGTACACCTCGTTTTCTTACTAGAATTAACTTACGGATATGGATATCACATCCAACTCTATTTTCAATAAGAGTTATTCCCCCTTTCTTGAAAAATCGCATCACGTACCTCATATAGACCCCACATCAAGTCTATTTTAACCCATGATTAGCAACTCTTCTCCACACCACAAAGATGAAATACCTCTGGGAAGGGCATTTAGAAAGAAGATATGAAAGGCAAACCGTCGTGTGGTGGAAATTGAAGCATCTAAGAATGACTCCTCATTTCTCTTACTAGAATGATATTACTTCTATTTATAACAATATTCCAAATCATCCCTATTATCAAAAGTATTTTTTTTGAAGATGTGTGTATCAGGGACAAAAATGAGGAAGAAATAAGCAAAATCGAATGACATTACAAGAATTGGTTGCCTTTGGAATGAATCAAATAATTTATATTATTATTGATTTTCCTCAATTGATTACACTTGCTGTGTACATTAGAAGAATTATGTTCACATCCCAGACCACAAGTGGTCCTAATTACATCTCCACAATGGAGAAAACCCTTGATTAAAAGGAAAAGTACAATGCATCTTAGAAATCTAAAAATAAATCACACACTTTCTCTCAAAATAAATGTGTGCTATCTTTGGGATCGCCGAGCACATTGCGATGACTTGATATTTAGGAGATCGCCTCAAGTCAATGGGCGAATGGATGACATAGTTCTAGACTAGGTTGCGAGACACTAGGTCAACTTAGAAAATAGTTGTTTTGATCCAATTGGTTTGTCTCGGGTGGAACCAAGACCGAGTGGTTTCTACTGTCTAAACTGTAAGAAACCATAAAGATAGTAAATGTTTTGTGACTCAATTAGCATATCCCGGAAGGACTCAAGACCGGGTGATCCTTATTGTGTTTAGACCTGAAAGAGATCAGAAGAAAACAGGTGACCTAGGTTTGGTTAAGCCTTCTTTCATTGGCCATGAGAAGCTTAGGAAGAGTGGGCCACGTTGACTGGGTTTGGTTGTTTTGATGAATGATATATATGCTAAGGTTTGACTCGGTGAGTCACGACTCGGTGACTCGGTCCTTGACTTAGGCTTTTGAATGAGTTGATGAGTGGCGGTTGCTAAGATTTGACTCAGTGAGTCACAACTCAGTGACTCGATCCTAGACTTAGGCTTTTGAATGAGTCGATGAGTGGCGGTTGTTAAGGTTTGACTCGGTGAGTCACAACTCAGTGACTCGGTCCTAGACTTAGGCTTTTGAATAAGTTGATGAGTGGTGTTTTCCAATAACGCGTGGAAAATTGCAAGTGGGTGATCTCTGTCATTTATATTGTAAGAGATCGAAGATCCAAACTACATGAATTAAGCCTAATTACACTTTGAGTTAATTAAGCCTAACCATGATTAATATTAATAACAATGATTAATGCTAATGACAGTTCTGAGTTAATTTAAGACAATGTCATTGATTTTCTGATTTATGGGATGATTATAGGATTTAAACAGGTTTTAATGTATTTAGAATGTCTAATTTAGTATTATCCTGTTGTTCATTGGCCATATGGGACCCACCGTTACCACAACATGGGTGGGACCCATGTGTGTACTATAGTGGAGTCATGGCAGAGTGCTCTTAGGCACTAGAGAAATTACCAGTGGCCAAAAGCCGCTGGTGTCAAGTGAGGCACCTGCCTCTTGAAGATTCCTCAAACTCCTCCCCCAAGCACCAAGAGAATTCTCCTTTTAGAGGTTCTTTCCTCCCGAAAATTCCTCCTCCCTACAAGAAGAGGGGAGAGTATTTATAGGCTCTAGGTCCCCTGAGGGTAGTTTAGGAATTTTAGTTCCAACATGGGGGCATTTTGGGCATTCCAGCTCCACCATTAGGGCATTTTGGGGAACTCTTGGAAATATGTCCAGCTTCACCAGTGGGGGCATTTTGGGAATTTTGGCTCCACCATGGGGGCATCCTGGGGATTCCAGCTCCACCATTGGGGCATTTTGGGAATTCCTTTTAAAAATATGCCCAGCTTCACCAGTGGGGGCATTTTAGGAATTCCAGCTCCACCATGGGGGCATCTATGGAAATCCTTTGGAAAATATGCCTAGCTTCACCAGTGGGGGCATCCTGGGGATTCCAGCTCCACCATTGGGGCGTTTTGGGAATTCCTTTGGAAAATATGCCCAGCTTCACCAGTAGGGGCATTTTGGGAATTCCATCTTCACCATTGGGGCATTTTGCAATTGACACCATCAACAAATATTTTAATTAGTTAATATTTTAACCAATATGGATTGCCAGAAATTCGATTAATTGCATGCGTGTCTAGCATAGGTACCGTGCAACTAATAAGCTGCAACAATTTGAATTCTCTTTTTGATATAGCCTTTGAACATGTATATTTTGCAAGTTTACCTTCTAAAATTGATACACATGTTAACCTCAGCTTAAAAAACAATGTTTTGTATGACCATGATTCTTCATTTGCTTAGCGTGTCAGCAGGATTTTGAAATGGCTTATTGTTGTTGCCTCTCCCGTCTCCATGCCACATCAACTCGCACCCTCCTAACAAAATGCGCTGACATGGACGGAAAGCTTTGGCTGCGCAACACGTCGGCCCAGGCTGCCTCCTCCGCATGCTAGGTCGGCCACTTATCAGCTGCGCGCCATGTCAGCAAGGGCAAGACTTCAATGGCTCGGCACGTTAGCAGGTGCGTGGCGCCCCTCCAGCACACGGTGCCTCACTGCCTTCGCCATCTTCTCGTCGGAGCGGCGGACAGCCCTGGCCGCATAACACATTGGCTCGTGTTGCGTCGGCCGCTACTCATCTTCGTAGGCGTCGGCTGCGCGACTATGCCACTTCATCTGCACGCCACACTCACACCGCATGGGCTGCCGCTCGTCCTTATCATCGTCAGCTGCGCAACCGATCCCTCTTGTCCACACGACAGGTCAGCAGTGGCATGGAGATCGACGATGGCTACTCGGCTAACCCACCCCACCTGCACAGCACGTCAGCGATGGCGCGGGGGCAAATCAATTCAATGGCTGCTTCCGGTGGGTTGTCCATCCGCCGTCGACGCTCTGACACCTCGCAGTACCATCGCCGCCACTTCGCCGCTGACGATCATCGCCTGTCCGGTGAGCTAACCCGCTGTCGACAAATGGATTCCGGCCGGAGAAGTGAAATCAGAGAAGAAGATGACGAAGACGCATCAACGACTTTTCCGCCTGCGATGTTCAACGTCTGTCCGTCCATCGGGTAATCCATGACAATCAAAAAATTGACGATCGCCTTCCAATTTTGGTGTGGGTGCTGCTGCTATCGATCCTCCTTTTCTGTCACTGAAAATCTCAAAAAGATGCTTAAACGGTCGTTGTTTCAGCCGCAAGTTGCCGCTGTAATGTCAAGGTCCAACCACCGATCGGCCAATCCATTTCGACAACAACGTTCTGGTCGACGTCCTGATCTCGACAGTCATTTGCCACACCGGATCCCTGAACTCGGTCGCCGGAAGGTAAAGAACAGGGCATCGGTACACCTTGCTTCCTCGCTGCCGGTGACGTTGTCACCGACCAGTTAATCTACTCCGTTGAAAGACTCGATGTTGCTGTTCCAACGCCAGTGCTGATTTTGCCACGCCAGATTGGCCTTCCTGGTCGCCGGCGAATTCAGCCGTATGCGAAAAAACCCATCGGTTTTACCCGCAGATCATCGTTGCGGCACCGCCGTCCAACCATCGGATGGTCGATCTGTTCCGGCCATGACTTCGGCATCATGCTGATGCTAGACAACCCCTTGCCATGTCAGATCCTTGCCTTTGGTCGCCGGAAGATGCAGGACAGAGTGGCCTTCTTCCTCGCTACCGGCGATGCTGCCGCTGTAACCTTCTCGCTGTCGAGCGGGATCGGCTCAGACTTCCATTCTCTGCTCACCGTCGATGGCCGATGGAGTTGCCGAATTGTCCAGATGGAGAAGATGCCGGGCAGGGTCGGCTAGGTGGTGTCAACATTGCAGGATTTGGAGTTGACACGTGAGCTCCTCACGTGGCTCAATGCGCGAGCGAAGCCCCTTCTCTTCCCTAGTGTTTTATTCTTGGCTATTGGTTCTGATTTAGGCCACTACAAATGCCCCTTGGTGGTTGGTAACGTGGGTAATTGTGTAGCTATACAAGCACATTAACAGGCACCGTTTATGAATCTTGGAACTTACTGGCGGAGGAAATTAAGCAGCTTTTGAACCACTGGATTGTGAACTATCACTCTGAAATTGCAGTTTTATGAATCTCAAACTCACTTAAGAGAAACACTACCATTTATTTCTTCATTCGGAAACCCATCAGAAAACCTTCTCCACCTTTTCCATTTTTGGTTGGTTTTTGAATTAAAGCTGCTATCAACAGCCTTATTTTTTCTTTATAAGCCCCATTTTTCCGAGCAGAGACTCATTTCGAGCGATCTCCGACAACAGATCTTCAACTTTTGATGGGTTCTCTTAGAACTCAAAAATACTTTCGCACTCTGTTTCTATTGAAAGGAGGAAGTTAGCCCTTTGAACAGCACAATCTTGTGCCCCATCTTGTTGTTGTCAAGACTTCCCTATCGCAACGTTATTCTCTACGCAATCTTTGATTTCTTCTCTACTATTGCTACCAATGCTATTTATTATCTCGGTCTTGTAAATATTTTCATTTCAGATTCTTCACCATTTGCTAGCAGCGAGAAGGCGCTATTTACAGGGAAACTCATTTCCCCGTTCCATATTGCCGTCTGTTGTTACGGTGACCAACTCAGGGGACCGAAGCTTTTTCAAGAGATTTTATTGGCTGACATCCTTGGTAGCATAAATCTCTCAGCTTGGTAAAGGCGGGCAGCATTTTCATTATTATTATTTCATCTTAACAATTTTACCACTCGCATTATCTCGCTGGTGCTGGGGGAGAAGACGCTCCTTCAGTCATGTCATTCTAAATAGGCCTGCTAACTCTCGCGGGCTAACTACTGCGGCTTGAGCGCAAGCTAGAGTGAAGCATGGATCAGACGCACTTGCGGGCTAGCGAAAATAAGGGTCAAGCGCGCCGCGTGTTGGTGGCAGGGAGGCCTTGATAGCGCTGTGCGGGCCTATTCTACTTGGTCTGTCATGGATGGGTTAAGGCCAAACGGGCTATCTAGCTGGATTGGCCTAGATGAGCTAGGGGTCCCCATTCCATTTTATTTCGAACCTAAACATTGATGGATGATCCAAAATCCCCCAAATCTCATGATGCTTGCACGAGAGAGAAAAATCCCCAGAATTCGTGTTTGTGTTGGAAAATTCTCATGAAACAAATCCAACATTGATGGGATAAGCTCAAGGCTCTTTTTGGCAACACGCATCTCTCTCTCTCTCTCTTCTTTTTTTTGTGTAACGTCATTAATTACCTCTTCACATCTTGAACTAGGCACTCATTGACATACTTTCTCTCTCTTTCATTCTTAACGGATATGGATCCTCACAACAGAGTGGCTTCTCTATCCCTTGTCGGCTCAATCGACTGTGTGGGCTTCGATGATTCTCCTTTTAGAGCAGACGAGTTTGGCTCTGTTCCCTACAATATTGATTCAGGCTTTGCTGGAGAACATAATGTAAATGACCAAGATGAAGTAACATCGATGCAACCTATGGTGGATAACTCTATTCTAGATCCTCCCGCAACTAGCGCAGTTTTTTCATCTGATCTTGCTCTTGAGCCAGATGGATCAGAGGAAGGAGAGATCTTTGTTCCACCACAGTTCAAAGGGGAAGTTCATATTGCAGCCCAGCGCCAAGGAAAAATTCTTTTTGCACCGCAACTCCAAAACGATGTTCCTATTATGCCAACATGCTAAGAGAAAGCTTATATTACGGCTCGGTGCCAAGGAGGAGTTCATATAGCACAAGAATGCCAATCACTACAAAAACGGAAGAAGTAAAAGAAGGGCGTTGACCTTGACCTTCAAAGTGCTATCCGTTATTATCTGGTTAAGGAGATAGACAAGGGCTTCTTTATCTGGCCAAATGCAGAGCTTCCTAAGCAAAAGCTTCTCAGGTTTGATAGCGATATCCCAAGGCATTCTCCAATATGTCACTTTTCCATGATAAATATGAAGAGTAAAGAAAGCCCTTTCGCTCTTCGCTCTCAACCTTGCTTTATACATAGAAAAGATGTTGAGAGCGCTTATCTATCTGCCAATGCCTTTGCATACTATGATGAGAAGGACTACTTTGATGGCTATTTCCTGACTCCCATTAAAGAGATGTTGGATCCTCATGAGTACTCTGTGGAGACCCCTCGCCAGAGGGCAACCATTCTTGAGGATTATAAGTTTGTTACTAATGGAGAGAGAGGCTGGTTCAAGGGTGGTTTATCGAAGAATAATTTCTTTAGACCTTGGGCAGAGCATATTGCAGCAGTGCACAAAAGCATCCTTTGTCAAGCTGGCATTTATGACGTGATTCTTTGTACTCACAGTCTATTCCACCGGCACATGGAAGCCATGTGTGGCTACATTCAATTCTGGTCTCCAACAACCAATCCTTCCATTTTCCTTGTAGTGAGATGAGCATCATGCTATGGGACCTCAATGTTGCTTATGAGCTGCCTGTCATCGGGGAGCCTTTTGACTTATACCTTCTGCCGAATGAGGATTTCAAAGAAGGCAGCTTAGGTCATCGTGTCTTGAATATTATGGGTAAGTTAAGATGGTCTGGCACTAAGCTTCCTTGGATCGGCGGGGCACAATTGTTCCGAAGGATTTTTAATCCCAATGCTCAAAAATATAGGATGCTAGCACCTAAAAATTGGGCAAAATGGACTATTTGGTCGGAAGAAGCTCTTTTAGGCAGTATCGCTCCAGAGAAAGAATTAGTTTTATTCCTTATGCTGTGGCTTTCTGTCATTATCTGCCCTTCATCAGTGCATGATCATTGCATTAACCCCTTATGCTTAATGCCGACTTTTCAGCTTGCCAAAGGTAAGAGACTGTCCATGGCTTCTCGCGTATTGTGCGACATCTATCGCGGGCTGAACGACATGGTCTTACACCTTTTTGGGCCAATCATGTGCACTACTTACTTCTCAATCCACTTCTTTATAGCCTGGATAGGACTTTATTTTCCCTGAATTTACGGGGTTGACTCGCCAACTCAATTGCCTGGTGAAGGCTTGTTATTGGGAAAGTTTTTGACTGCTATTTTCAGGAACATACGGTTTGATGAAGCAATAGATCGGTTAGTAAAACTACACAAGTTTTCTCAGGAGATGTTTCTACTTGCTCCGGTCAACAAACCTTTGGGATTTGAGGTGAAAGGCAAGGATGAATTTGCAAGCTTGCTTGCTTCATCTTCGGGAAGGCTCCAAGTTTTGGGTCGAACCATATTTCCCGAACCATTTTGCCAGGCAATTCGGTTATGACTAAGAAATGCCAGAACGTGTTGTATTTATATCTCGAGAGGAGTGTATAACAGGAGTTGGTCCAGCTTGGTGGTACCCACTGTCATTCCGTTTTACCTCTATATTTCGAGATTAAGACGTTTTCTTGCCTGGCCCGACCCGAAGAGTTCATGTGACCAAGGACTATGTCTGGTGGTATAGCATTAACAGGGGCAAAATCAGCAGGGCGATGCCACCTAATTGTGGTATGTTTGCTTACCATCCGTTGGCATCCTCTTTCATTCTTGACATGCCCGAGAATGTCTTCTTGGGAGCACAAAGGGCGATGGATTTTGAGAGGCCATCCACTTTTCCA